>JAUIMM010001064.1:600000-775952 GCA_031769625.1 Taudactylus pleione
GCTACAGGCGGGAGGCTGTACAGTGTGCTGCTAGCTGTGCTACAGGCGGGAGGCTGTACAGTGTGCTGCCTGCTGTGCTACAGGCGGGAGGCTGTACAGTGTGCTGCCTGCTGTGCTACAGGCGGGAGGCTGTACAGTGTGCTGCCTGCTGTGCTACAGGCGGGAGGCTGTACAGTGTGCTGCCTGCTGTGCTACAGGCGGGAGGCTGTACAGTGTGCTGCCTGCTGTGCTACAGGCGGGAGGCTGTACAGTGTGCTGCCTGCTGTGCTACAGGCGGGAGGCTGTACAGTGTGCTGCCTGCTGTGCTACAGGCGGGAGGCTGTACAGTGTGCTGCCTGCTGTGCTACAGGCGGGAGGCTGTACAGTGTGCTGCCTGCTGTGCTACAGGCGGGAGGCTGTACAGTGTGCTGCCTGCTGTGCTACAGGCGGGAGGCTGTACAGTGTGCTGCCTGCTGTGCTACAGGCGGGAGGCTGTACAGTGTGCTGCCTGCTGTGCTACAGGCGGGAGGCTGTACAGTGTGCTGCCTGCTGTGCTACAGGCGGGAGGCTGTACAGTGTGCTGCCTGCTGTGCTACAGGCGGGAGGCTGTACAGTGTGCTGCCAGCTGTGCTACAGGCGGGAGGCTGTACAGTGTGCTGCCAGCTGTGCTACAGGCGGGAGGCTGTACAGTGTGCTGCCAGCTGTGCTACAGGCGGGAGGCTGTACAGTGTGCTGCCAGCTGTGCTACAGGCGGGAGGCTGTACAGTGTGCTGCCAGCTGTGCTACAGGCGGGAGGCTGTACAGTGTGCTGCCAGCTGTGCTACAGGCGGGAGGCTGTACAGTGTGCTGCCAGCTGTGCTACAGGCGGGAGGCTGTACAGTGTGCTGCCAGCTGTGCTACAGGCGGGAGGCTGTACAGTGTGCTGCCAGCTGTGCTACAGGCGGGAGGCTGTACAGTGTGCTGCCAGCTGTGCTACAGGCGGGAGGCTGTACAGTGTGCTGCCAGCTGTGCTACAGGCGGGAGGCTGTACAGTGTGCTGCCAGCTGTGCTACAGGCGGGAGGCTGTACAGTGTGCTGCCTGCTGTGCTACAGGCGGGAGGCTGTACAGTGTGCTGCCTGCTGTGCTACAGGCGGGAGGCTGTACAGTGTGCTGCCTGCTGTGCTACAGGCGGGAGGCTGTACAGTGTGCTGCCTGCTGTGCTACAGGCGGGAGGCTGTACAGTGTGCTGCCTGCTGTGCTACAGGCGGGAGGCTGTACAGTGTGCTGCCTGCTGTGCTACAGGCGGGAGGCTGTACAGTGTGCTGCCTGCTGTGCTACAGGCGGGAGGCTGTACAGTGTGCTGCCTGCTGTGCTACAGGCGGGAGGCTGTACAGTGTGCTGCCTGCTGTGCTACAGGCGGGAGGCTGTACAGTGTGCTGCCTGCTGTGCTACAGGCGGGAGGCTGTACAGTGTGCTGCCTGCTGTGCTACAGGCGGGAGGCTGTACAGTGTGCTGCCTGCTGTGCTACAGGCGGGAGGCTGTACAGTGTGCTGCCTGCTGTGCTACAGGCGGGAGGCTGTACAGTGTGCTGCCTGCTGTGCTACAGGCGGGAGGCTGTACAGTGTGCTGCCTGCTGTGCTACAGGCGGGAGGCTGTACAGTGTGCTGCCTGCTGTGCTACAGGCGGGAGGCTGTACAGTGTGCTGCCTGCTGTGCTACAGGCGGGAGGCTGTACAGTGTGCTGCCTGCTGTGCTACAGGCGGGAGGCTGTACAGTGTGCTGCCTGCTGTGCTACAGGCGGGAGGCTGTACAGTGTGCTGCCTGCTGTGCTACAGGCGGGAGGCTGTACAGTGTGCTGCCTGCTGTGCTACAGGCGGGAGGCTGTACAGTGTGCTGCCAGCTGTGCTACAGGCGGGAGGCTGTACAGTGTGCTGCCAGCTGTGCTACAGGCGGGAGGCTGTACAGTGTGCTGCCAGCTGTGCTACAGGCGGGAGGCTGTACAGTGTGCTGCCAGCTGTGCTACAGACCGGAGGCTGTACAGTGTGCTGCCAGCTGTGCTACAGACCGGAGGCTGTACAGTGTGCTGCCAGCTGTGCTAGAGACCGGAGGCTGTACAGTGTGCTGCTAGCTGTGCTACAGGCGGGAGGCTGGTCAGTGTGCTGCTTGCTGTGCTACAGGCGGGAGGTTGTACAGTGTGCTGCTTGCTGTGCTAGAGACCGGAGGCTGTATAGTGTGCTGCTAGCTGTGCTACAGGCGGGAGGCTGTACAGTGTGCTGCCTGCTGTGCTAGAGACCGTGGCTCTACAGTGTGCTGCTTGCTGTGCTAGAGACGGGAGGCTGTACAGTGTGCTAACTGTGCTACAGGCGGGAGGCTGTACAGAGTGCTGCTTGCTGTGCTAGAGACCAGGAGGCTGTACAGTGCGCTGCTTGCTGTGCTAGAGACCGGAGGCTGTACAGTGCGCTGTTTGCTGTGCTACAGGCCGGAGGCTCTACAGTGCGCTGCTTGCTGTGCTACAGGCGGGAGGCTGTACAGTGTGCTGCTTGCTGTGCTACAGGCCGGAGGCTGTACAGTGTGCTGCTTGCTTTGCTACAGGCGGGAGGCTGTATAGTGCACTACCTACTGCTTGCTGTTCTACAGACGGGAGGCTGTACAGAATGCAGAGCCTCTGCTTATGCAAAAATGAGGCTATGCATACAGCAGAGCCTCCACTATAGTAAGAAAGAGGCTGATCCCTCCTCTATATGTAGGAGCCAGGGAGCATACTGCTCACGTCAGTGTGCAGCCACTGACTATGGTGCTCTGGAGGCTGGGAGGGTGTCGCTGTCCTGCGCTGTCAGTCTGCTGCCAGATTTGGTGCTCTGGAGACTGGGAGAGTGTCGCTGTCCTGCGCTGTCAGTGTGCGGCCAGGATTGGTGCTCTGGAGACTGGGAGAGTGTCGCTGTCCTGCGCTGTCA
The DNA here is from genome assembly GCA_031769625.1 of Taudactylus pleione. Lineage (NCBI taxonomy): Eukaryota > Metazoa > Chordata > Amphibia > Anura > Myobatrachidae > Taudactylus > Taudactylus pleione. Next base: position 602,913 of record JAUIMM010001064.1, read on the forward strand.
GTGTGCGGCCAGGATTGGTGCTCTGGAGGCTGGGAGGGTGTCGCTGTCCTGCGCTGTCAGTCTGCGGCCCGGATTGGTGCTCTGGAGGCCGGGAGGGTGTCGCTGTCCTGCGCTGTCAGTGTGCTGCCCGGATTGGTTCTCTGGAGACTGGGAGAGTGTCGCTGTCCTGCGCTGTCAGTGTGCGGCCAGGATTGGTGCTCTGGAGGCTGGGAGGGTGTCGCTGTCCTGCGCTGTCAGTGTGCGGCCAGGATTGGTACTCGGGAGACTGGGAGGGTGTCGCTGTCCTGCGCTGTCAGTCTGCGGCCCGGATTGGTGCTCTGGAGGCCGGGAGGGTGTCGCTGTCCTGCGCTGTCAGTGTGCTGCCCGGATTGGTTCTCTGGAGGCTGGGAGGGTGTCGCTGTCCTGCGCTGTCAGTCTGCGGCCCGGATTGGTGCTCTGGAGACTGGGAGGGTGTCGCTGTCCTGCGCTGTCAGTCTGCGGCCAGGATTGGTGCTCTGGAGGCTGGGAGGGTGTCGCTGTCCTGCGCTGTCAGTTTGCGGCCAGGATTGGTGCTCTGGAGGCTGGGAGGGTGTCGCTGTCCTGCGCTGTCAGTGTGCGGCCAGGATTGGAGCTCGGGAGGCTGGGAGGGTGTCTCTGTCCTGCGCTGTCAGTCTGCGGCCAGGATTGGTGCTCGGGAGGCTGGGAGGGTGTCGCTGTCAGTGTGCGGCAAGGATTGGAGCTCGGGAGGCTGGGAGGGTGTCGCTGTCCTGCTCTGTCAGTGTGTGGCCAGGATTGGAGCTCGGTAGGCTGGGAGGGTGTCGCTGTCCTGCGCTGTCAGTGTGCGGCCAGGTTTGGTGCTCTGGAGGCTGGGAGGGTGTCGCTGTCCTGCGCTGTCAGTGTGCGGCCAGGTTTGGAGCTCGGGAGGCTGGGAGGGTGTCGCTGTCCTGCGCTGTCAGTGTGCGGCCAGGATTGGAGCTCGGGAGGCTGGGAGGGTGTCGCTGTCCTGCGCTGTCAGTCTGCGGCCAGGTTTGGTGCTCTGGAGGCTGGGAGGGTGTCGCTGTCCTGCGCTGTCAGTGTGCGGCCAGGTTTGGAGCTCGGGAGGCTGGGAGGGTGTCGCTGTCCTGCGCTGTCAGTGTGCGGCCAGGATTGGAGCTCGGGAGGCTGGGAGGGTGTCGCTGTCCTGCGCTGTCAGTGTGCTGGTGATACAGTAGACAGACTCCAGCAGCGTAGTAATAAATGTTGTAACACCAGAGTGATAAAGTAGGGACTGTGCTGGGATATTACAGCGCATAGTAACTGCAGCTTTCTCTGTGCTTCAGGCTTTCAGATCCTCAACCCCGATGTTTTGTTCCGGATTAAGAAGGTGAAAGATCTGTACATCGAGGTCTGTGAGACGGACAGAGGCGTCACCGGTGCAGGTGAGAGTCCCTCCGTTCTGTGCAGTACTGCAGTGTCCTCTGTGCACCTGGGGACAGCCGTACGTCTGTATTAGTGGTCCTGCTAGGCCGTGGGCAGGGTGCGGGCATGGAGTTTCGTTGGGTGTGCGCTCCTGAAAAGGGGGCGTGACAGACCAGGGAGGGGCATGTCCTTTTGACACACCCCCAATTCCTCAAACTTTGGGGCGTGCTCAGCACTTACAGAGGTGCTGGGCTACTCCCAACCTCCCCCCTCATGGTAATAGAAGCAATAAGTATGCGCACGGCATCTATTCAACTGGTGGAGATCGGTCTTCCCAACTTTTCCCACCCGCGGGCAGCAGTGGTACAGGGCACTGCTAAAAGGGCAGGGCGCATTTTGCCCTTTAAAATTGCGCAAGGTGCGTCTTGCTAAAACAGCCTAGCGAGAACGCTGTGTAATGTGGCCTGTAGGCCCCTAACCTTTTATACAGTGGTAAGTGGCCACCCTTAGTGTCACAGGGGGTATGAGATAATAACAGTATGACCAGGAGCGGGCAGCAGCAGTGTTAGTGTCTATGTATATAGACTTATTGCTCAGTATCTGACAGATACAGGTTAGTCTCCCATTTCCCAAATGCTTGGGACCAGGAGCATTTCGGATTTTGGATTATTACGGTTTTTGGAATGCTTTCCGGGGTGAGGGTCCGGTGGGTGTCAAGGATGGGCCTAGCCTGTGCTACGGGGGGTCCAACGGGGGTTGCAGGGAGAGTCCAACGGGTGCTGCGTGTGTCTCGGGGGGGTCCGGCGGGTGTCGCGGGGGCGAGGGGAGGCGGCAGGTATCGCGGGAGTTCAGCTTATGCTGCCGGCAGAAGTCTGGCGTGTGGACCACACTAGTCATTGGCTGTTGAATACTAGCGATGTCAGACACCGATACTAGTGATGTCAGATCACGTCGGCTGACCAGAAATATTCCTGTTTTGTAGAATTACAGATATTGGAGATTCAGCCTATACAGACTTATAGTTTGGATCCTGCTCAGAAGAGCTTGCAATCTACAGTAGCAGGAGAACATTTAGCGATATAGGGCTAGACGTATCAAACCTTAGAGAGAGAGAGTTGGGAGCTGATTGGTTGGTACTTTATCTTCATCCACTTTATCTCTCTCCCAGGCTTTATACATACACCCCATAGTTACACATGATCTGTGGTTATTCTCATACCGAATTAGTCTGAGGCCGCCGTGTTACTGTGACGTCCGTTATGTTATGTACATGGGGTCACACCTGTGTGGTATATGGGCAGGAGCAGGGTGACAGTCATTATGTACATGGGGTCACACCTGTGTGGTATATGGGCAGGAGCAGGGTGACAGTAGGTATGTACATGGGGTCACACCTGTGTGGTATATGGGCAGGAGCAGGGTGACAGTCATTATGTACATGGGGTCACACCTGTGTGGTATACGGGCAGGAGCAGGGTGACAGTCATTATGTTCATGGGGTCACACCTGTGTGGTATACGGGCAGGAGCAGGGTGACAGTAGGTATGTACATGGGGTCACACCTGTGTGGTATATGGGCAGGAGCAGGGTGACAGTCACTATATACATGGGGTTACACCTGTGTGGTATACGGGCAGGAGCAGGGTGACAGTCATTATGTACATGGGGTCACACCTGTGTGGTATATGGGCAGGAGCAGGGTGACAGTCATTATGTACATGGGGTCACACCTGTGTGGTATACGGGCAGGAGCAGGGTGACAGTCATTATGTACATGGAGTCACACCTGTGTGGTATACGGGCAGGAGCAGGGTGACAGTCATTATGTACATGGGGTCACACCTGTGTGGTATATGGGCAGGAGCAGGGTGACAGTCATTATGTACATGGGGTCACACCTGTGTGGTATATGGGCAGGAGCAGGGTGACAGTAGGTATGTACATGGGGTCACACCTGTGTGGTATATGGGCAGGAGCAGGGTGACAGTCATTATGTACATGGGGTCACACCTGTGTGGTATACGGGCAGGAGCAGGGTGACAGTCACTATATACATGGGGTTACACCTGTGTGGTATACGGGCAGGAGCAGGGTGACAGTCATTATGTACATGGGGTCACACCTGTGTGGTATACGGGCAGGAGCAGGGTGACAGTAGGTATGTACATGGGGTCACACCTGTGTGGTATATGGGCAGGAGCAGGGTGACAGTCACTATATACATGGGGTTACACCTGTGTGGTATACGGGCAGGAGCAGGGTGACAGTCATTATGTACATTGGGTCACACCTGTGTGGTATATGGGCAGGAGCAGGGTGACAGTAGGTATGTACATGGGGTCACACCTGTGTGGTATATGGGCAGGAGCAGGGTGACAGTAGGTATGTACATGGGGTCACACCTGTGTGGTATATGGGCAGGAGCAGGGTGACAGTCATTATGTACATGGGGTCACACCTGTGTGGTATACGGGCAGGAGCAGGGTGACAGTCATTATGTACATGGGGTCACACCTGTGTGGTATATGGGCAGGAGCAGGGTGACAGTCATTATGTACATGGGGTCACACCTGTGTGGTATATGGGCAGGAGCAGGGTGACAGTCATTATGTACATGGGGTCACACCTGTGTGGTATACGGGCAGGAGCAGGGTGACAGTCATTATGTACATGGGGTCACACCTGTGTGGTATATGGGCAGGAGCAGGGTGACAGTAGGTATGTACATGGGGTCACACCTGTGTGGTACATGGCAGGAGCAGGGTGACAGTAGGTATGTACATGGGGTCACACCTGTGTGGTATACGGGCAGGAGCAGGGTGACAGTCATTATGTACATGGGGTCACACCTGTGTGGTATATGGGCAGGAGCAGGGTGACAGTCATTATGTACATGGGGTCACACCTGTGTGGTATACGGGCAGGAGCAGGGTGACAGTCATTATGTACATGGAGTCACACCTGTGTGGTATACGGGCAGGAGCAGGGTGACAGTCATTATGTACATGGGGTCACACCTGTGTGGTATACGGGCAGGAGCAGGGTGACAGTCATTATGTACATGGGGTCACACCTGTGTGGTATATGGGCAGGAGCAGGGTGACAGTCATTATGTACATGGGGTCACACCTGTGTGGTATATGGGCAGGAGCAGGGTGACAGTCATTATGTACATGGAGTCACACCTGTGTGGTATATGGGCAGGAGCAGGGTGACAGTCATTATGTTCATGGGGTCACACCTGTGTGGTATATGGGCAGGAGCAGGGTGACAGTAGGTATGTACATGGGTCACACCTGTGTGGTATATGGGCAGGAGCAGGGTGACAGTAGGTATGTACATGGGGTCACACCTGTGTGGTATACGGGCAGGAGCAGGGTGACAGTCATTATGTACATGGGGTCACACCTGTGTGGTATATGGGCAGGAGCAGGGTGACAGTAGGTATGTACATGGGGTCACACCTGTGTGGTATATGGGCAGGAGCAGGGTGACAGTCATTATGTACATGGGGTCACACCTGTGTGGTATACGGGCAGGAGCAGGGTGACAGTCATTATGTACATGGGGTCACACCTGTGTGGTTTATGGGCAGGAGCAGGGTGACAGTCATTATGTACATGGGGTCACACCTGTGTGGTATATGGGCAGGAGCAGGGTGACAGTCATTATGTACATGGGGTCACACCTGTGTGGTATATGGGCAGGAGCAGGGTGACAGTCATTATGTACATGGGGTCACACCTGTGTGGTATATGGGCAGGAGCAGGGTGACAGTAGGTATGTACATGGGGTCACACCTGTGTGGTACATGGCAGGAGCAGGGTGACAGTAGGTATGTACATGGGGTCACACCTGTGTGGTATACGGGCAGGAGCAGGGTGACAGTCATTATGTACATGGGGTCACACCTGTGTGGTATATGGGCAGGAGCAGGGTGACAGTCATTATCTACATGGGGTCACACCTGTGTGGTATATGGGCAGGAGCAGGGTGACAGTCTTTATGTACATGGGGTCACACCTGTGTGGAATATGGGCAGGAGCAGGGTGACAGTCATTATGTTCATGGGGTCACACCTGTGTGGTATATGGGCAGGAGCAGGGTGACAGTAGGTATGTACATGGGGTCACACCTGTGTGGTATATGGGCAGGAGCAGGGTGACAGTAGGTATGTACATGGGGTCACACCTGTGTGGTATACGGGCAGGAGCAGGGTGACAGTCATTATGTACATGGGGTCACACCTGTGTGGTATACGGGCAGGAGCAGGGTGACAGTCATTATGTACATGGGGTCACACCTGTGTGGTATATGGGCAGGAGCAGGGTGACAGTCATTATGTACATGGGGTCACACCTGTGTGGTATACGGGCAGGAGCAGGGTGACAGTCATTATGTACATGGGGTCACACCTGTGTGGTATATGGGCAGGAGCAGGGTGACAGTCATTATGTACATGGGGACACACCTGTGTGGTATATGGGCAGGAGCAGGGTGACAGTCATTATGTTCATGGGGTCACACCTGTGTGGTATATGGGCAGGAGCAGGGTGACAGTAGGTATGTACATGGGGTCACACCTGTGTGGTATATGGGCAGGAGCAGGGTGACAGTAGGTATGTACATGGGGTCACACCTGTGTGGTATACGGGCAGGAGCAGGGTGACAGTCATTATGTACATGGGGTCACACCTGTGTGGTATACGGGCAGGAGCAGGGTGACAGTCATTATGTACATGGGGTCACACCTGTGTGGTATATGGGCAGGAGCAGGGTGACAGTCATTATGTACATGGGGTCACACCTGTGTGGTATACGGGCAGGAGCAGGGTGACAGTCATTATGTACATGGGGTCACACCTGTGTGGTATATGGGCAGGAGCAGGGTGACAGTAGGTATGTACATGGGGTCACACCTGTGTGGTATACGGGCAGGAGCAGGGTGACAGTCATTATGTACATGGGGTCACACCTGTGTGGTATACGGGCAGAAGCAGGGTGACAGTAGGTATGTACATGGGGTCACACCTGTGTGGTATATGGGCAGGAGCAGAGTGACAGTCATTATGTACATGGGGTCACACCTGTGTGGTATACGGGCAGGAGCAGGGTGACAGTCATTATGTACATGGGGTCACACCTGTGTGGTATATGGGCAGGAGCAGGGTGACAGTCATTATGTACATGGGGTCACACCTGTGTGGTATACGGGCAGGAGCAGGGTGACAGTCATTATGTACATGGGGTCACACCTGTGTGGTATATGGGCAGGAGCAGGGTGACAGTAGGTATGTACATGGGGTCACACCTGTGTGGTATACGGGCAGGAGCAGGGTGACAGTCATTATGTACATGGGGTCACACCTGTGTAGTATACGGGCAGGAGCAGGGTGACAGTCACTATGTACATGGGGTCACACCTGTGTGGTATACGGGCAGGAGCAGGGTGACAGTCATTATGTACATGGGGTCACACCTGTGTGGTATACGGGCAGGAGCAGGGTGACAGTAGGTATGTACATGGGGTCACACCTGTGTGGTATACGGGCAGGAGCAGGGTGACAGTCACTATGTACATGGGGTCACACCTGTGTGGTATATGGGCAGGAGCAGGGTGACAGTAGGTATGTACATGGGGTCACACCTGTGTGGTATACGGGCAGGAGCAGGGTGACAGTCACTATGTACATGGGGTCACACCTGTGTGGTATACGGGCAGGAGCAGGGTGACAGTCATTATGTACATGGGGTCACACCTGTGTGGTATATGGGCAGGAGCAGGGTGACAGTCATTATGTACATGGGGTCACACCTGTGTGGTATACGGGCAGGAGCAGGGTGACAGTCATTATGTACATGGGGTCACACCTGTGTGGTATATGGGCAGGAGCAGGGTGACAGTCATTATGTACATGGGGTCACACCTGTCTGGTATATGGGCAGGAGCAGGGTGACAGTCATTATGTACATGGGGTCACACCTGTGTGGTATATGGGCAGGAGCAGGGTGACAGTAGGTATGTACATGGGGTCACACCTGTGTGGTATACGGGCAGGAGCAGGGTGACAGTCATTATGTACATGGGGTCACACCTGTGTGGTATACGGGCAGGAGCAGGGTGACAGTAGGTATGTACATGGGGTCACACCTGTGTGGTATACGGGCAGGAGCAGGGTGACAGTCATTATGTACATGGGGTCACACCTGTGTGGTATACGGGCAGGAGCAGGGTGACAGTCATTATGTACATGGGGTCACACCTGTGTGGTATACGGGCAGGAGCAGGGTGACAGTCATTATGTACATGGGGTCACACCTGTGTGGTATACGGGCAGGAGCAGGGTGACAGTCATTATGTACATGGGGTCACACCTGTGTGGTATACGGGCAGGAGCAGGGTGACAGTCATTATGTACATGGGGTCACACCTGTGTGGTATATGGGCAGGAGCAGGGTGACAGTCATTATGTACATGGGGTCACACCTGTGTGGTATACGGGCAGGAGCAGGGTGACAGTCATTATGTACATGGGGTCACACCTGTGTGGTATACGGGCAGGAGCAGGGTGACAGTCATTATGTACATGGGGTCACACCTGTGTGGTATATGGGCAGGAGCAGGGTGACAGTCATTATGTACATGGGGTCACACCTGTGTGGTATACGGGCAGGAGCAGGGTGACAGTCACTATGTACATGGGGTCACACCTGTGTGGTATACGGGCAGGAGCAGGGTGACAGTCATTATGTACATGGGGTCACACCTGTGTGGTATACGGGCAGGAGCAGGGTGACAGTAGGTATGTACATGGGGTCACACCTGTGTGGTATACGGGCAGGAGCAGGGTGACAGTCACTATGTACATGGGGTCACACCTGTGTGGTATACGGGCAGGAGCAGGGTGACAGTCATTATGTACATGGGGTCACACCTGTGTGGTATACGGGCAGGAGCAGGGTGACAGTAGTTATTTCTACTTCAGGGTCCATAGGGGGTCCACAGGGTTGACCTTGGGGTATAGCTGGATCTGGATCCACGGGCACCACGCAGTTAAAGCTTTGCTGCTCCCAGGATGCATTTGGGTCCGTCCTCCTCTATACCCTGCCCCCGACCACAGGCACCTCAGGTTGAGTTGGTGCCCGGCCGGAGTCGGGTCACCCTGTCGCAGTGGGGCTGCAGGAGCAGCCCCTAAGCTTTATTTTAAAAGAGAAATTTTTTATTTTTTTCTACTTTTTTTACACTTTTAGAGCGGCAGCATCAGACTGTCCTTTAGGACGTCCATGCTGCCGCTTCTTCTCCCCGCTGGCGCCGCGACGCCTGTACAGCTCTGGGGATCGCGGCGGGACCCCAGAGCCTGTACTAGCCGGGCTCTGGGGACTCCCTTGACTGCTGCCGGACGCGACGGGGATCAGGTAAGCCGCAGGTCTCTTTGGACAGACCGGAGGCGCTAGCGGCGGCGGCGGACTCCCCTTCTATAGAGGAACACCCTGCGTGTCCGCTAGACCACCAGGGTGACAGGCTGGATGCGGGATCGGCAACCTGGGGGTTAATATGCTAGCCAGGGGAGGAAGCCTTCCCTGTCTAGCGGCTCCTCCCCTCAGCTCAGCGCGCCTTTCAACACGCAGTCTGGCGTCGCTGAGCTGCTCTTATCTTACGGCCACTCCTCCTCTGAGGTCTCCGGCGGCCATCTTCACTGGCACATCGCAGACTCCCAGGCGGTATCAAGTGGACCGGTCCCCCTGTGTACCTCTCCCCTGCTGAAGGACAGTGTACACAGCACTATAGCCCTCCCAGACACTGAATCTGGGCGGTTGATTGTAGCGGAAGGTGCAGTGAGAATATCTTCCTGCATTGTATGTGACTATTGCTAGTGCTGCCTGTCTGTGACTTACTCTCCTTGCTGTCAGCTTATAACTATCCCTTTCCTTCTCCTATGGCCCGGCAGGTGTGTGGGGGAGGGGCGTTTTCTGATACCCTCACTTCTATAAATCACGTATTGGTGGGGTCAGTCACATACTGTTGGGTGCTACACAGTACCATATCTGGGCTGTTGTGTCGTATACTGGTGAGTGCGCGGGTGTTTAATACCATAATTCCTCTGGTGATACGTATTTCTTGTGATTTTCGGTATCATGTCTGATGAGGAGACTGAGCGCTCTGTGTTATTTTCCTGCAGACGCTGTGCTGCTGGAGTTGATGGGGAGGACTTATCTCAGGATGGTCTGTGTGGGCGGTGCCAGCTGGTACCGGGCCCCTCCAACCCCCCTGTGTCACAGGACCCTCCTTGGGCGATGTTTTCACAGGTGCTGGCGTCTATTGCGGACCGGTTATCGGTCCCATCAGCGGTCCCTTCTAGGGCGTTGCCTCAGCCCACCATCCCCCATTCCCCGGCTGTTCCGCAAATATTGCGGTCTTCCCCCGGGGCCCAGACTGTGGGTCCTTACTCGGGACTGCCTGTGTATGTGCAGTCTCCCCCAGTGACGCGTCAGTCTGTAGTGCCTTTGCAGAGTTTTGCTCCGACGGCTCCGTACAGCCTTGGGTGGATGTTCTCTCCAGCTCCGTACAGAGTCTGGCGGCTTCATCCTCTGCGTTTCAGTCGATGTTGCAAAGTGATGTGCCACCAAGGGCATCTAAACGTCCGGTTGTGAGTTCACTAGCTGCGCAGTTGTCGGACTCAGAAGTGTCCTCAGATGATGGAGAAATCCATGAGGACTCTGACTCTGATGCCATGGGGCAGGAGGTGGAAGCTAAGTCCTCCATTAATGTTCCAGCCTTAGTTAGGGCGGTGCGGGCTATCCTACATGTTGAGGATGATGCGCCGGCTCCTAGGTCGAAGTTTCCTAATTTTAAAAATGCCAAGGTGACTTCAACTGTGTTCCCCCTGTCTGATCAATTAACGGATCATATGGCGGCGGCCTGTCAATTACCCAGTAAGAGGTTCCATCCACAGAAGAGGTTGGCGGCGAACTATCCTTTTCCTGAAGCTCATTGCAGGAAATGGGAGACTCCACCGGCGGTGGATTCCCACGTTACCCGCTTGATCAAAAGCGCGACGCTGCCATTGCCGTCTATCTCCTCTTTGAAGGATCCCACGGACAGGAAGGTGGAGACTTGTTTAAAGCCCATTAATTCTCATTCCGGGGCGGTGGCTCGCCCGTCCATGGCTATCTCCTGGGTGGCTAAAGCCATTGAGGCCTGGGCCAATGCCTTGGAGGATACCTTTCCTGATGAGGCTCCGGATATCCAGAGAGCGTTAGTGGTACAGATGCGGGATGCAGCTTCCTATATCGGGGAAGAGTGTTTGGATGCCAGCCTGCTCACTTCTAGGGTGTCGGCTGCAGCGGTGTCTGCTCGGCGCTCCCTGTGGCTGAGGTCCTGGAGGGCTGATGCAGATTCAAAAAAGGGTCTGGAGGCCTTGCCTTTTAATGGTGATTTACTATTTGGTCCGGATTTGGACAAAATAGTGGATACTTTGGCTAAGTCCAAGTCGGCTTTCCTCCCTTCGGCCTCTGCGCCGGCTAAAGAGAGGAGCTCTGCCTTTCGGTCCTTTCGGGTTCAGGGTAAGGCCAAGGGCCAGTCCTTCCCGAGACATTCGGCGACCAAGGCCGCACCCAAGCACAAGAAGCAGGCATGGAGTGCTCGGCGCCCTTCTTCCAAGCAGGAGGATAAGCCTGCTGCCTGATGGGACGGGCCTCTCTCTGGGGGACCCCAGAGTGGGAGGCCGACTTCTCCAATTCGCCCAGTGTTGGCACAATACCACCACGGATGCCTGGGTTCGAGAAGTAGTCTCTCAGGGGTACGCCCTGTCTTTTCGGTTCAGGCCGCCCCACCAGTTTTTCTGCACGAGTCCTTCTCTGGACAAGACCAAAGCTGGCCAGATTCAGGTAGCTATAGAATCCTTGCTACAAGCAGGGGTCATTGTTCCCGTTCCGCAGTCTCAGCGCGGGACGGGGTACTATTCTACTCTGTTTCTGGTACAGAAACCCAATGGTTCTCATCGCCCTATCCTGAATTTGAAGTCTCTGAACAGGTACCTCAGAGTTCCCAAGTTCAGGATGGAAACGTTACGTTCCATCATTCTGGCGATGGAACCCGGGGATTATATGGTCTCCCTCGATATCCAGGACGCCTATCTCCATGTGCCCATAGCACCGGCACATCAGCGGTATCTGAGGTTTGCTATCCTGAATCATCACTACCAATTTCAATTTCGGGCGTTGCCTTTCGGCCTTTCCACGGCTCCAAGGGTGTTCACCAAGGTGATGGCAGTTATGGCTGCCCACCTTCGGGGTCAGGGTCTACGTCTGTTGCCGTACCTGGACGATCTTCTGCTGCTGGCGAGCTCCCCGGAGGTGCTTCTTCGACATCTCCACCTGACCATTGCTTGTCTTCAAGCACACGGGTGGTTGATAAATTGGAAGAAGTCCTCCCTGATTCCATCACAGCGGATGGTTCATTTGGGAGCCCTGCTGGATTCTCGTCAGCAACGGATTTTCCTGACTCCGGAGAAGGTCTCCTCCCTGCAGCTGCGGATACACAGTTGCCTGAGCAGTTGCCGCCTGTCGGGCCATTCGGCTATGAGAGTTCTGGGGTCCATGGTGTCGACATTCGACATGGTGGAATTTGCCCAGTTCCATTCCCGGCCCCTGCAGGGGCTGATTCTATCGGAATGGAACGGGTTACCTCACCGGATCCGCTCTCAGATGCTGGTGTTGTCCCCGGAGGTTCGGCAGTCTTTGGCTTGGTGGCTTCAGACAGCGCATCTGGTCGAGGGGCGCCCCTTTTGGATCCCGGACTGGGTCCTGCTCACGACGGATGCCAGTCTCCGGGGTTGGGGGGCAGTGATCGGCTCATTATCGCTTCAGGGTCGTTGGTCCGCGGACGAAGCACTTCTCCCCATCAACATCCTGGAACTGCGGGCGGTATACAGGGCCCTGCAGTCGTCTGGCCCCGCTCTTCGCGGAAGGGCGGTTCAGGTGCGGTACGACAACGCCACCACGGTGGCGTACATCAACCACCAAGGGGGAACTCGTAGTCGGGCAGCAATGTCGGAGGTGTCTCGCATTCTTGCTTGGGCGGAGTGTCACATTCCAGCGATCTCGGCAGTCTTCATTCCCGGAGTCCTCAATTGGGAGGCGGACTTCCTCAGCCGTCACGATGTGCATCCTGGGGAATGGTCGCTTCACCCAGAGGTGTTTCAGCTACTCGTGGACAGGTGGAGCCTCCCGTCACAATCACAAGTTGCCCGTTTACGGGTCAAGGACAAGAGACGCAGGTGCCTGTCTGGTAGACGCACTGTCGGTGAAATGGACGTTTCACCTGGCGTATCTGTTTCCTCCGATATCCCTGCTTCCTCGGGTTCTGCGGAAATTCAAGCAGGACGGCGGCACACTCGTGCTGGTAGCTCCGGCGTGGCCCAGACGTCCTTGGTACTCCAATCTGAGGTGCCTCTCCATCGACGCTCCGTACCTTCTCCCTCGGCGTCGGGACCTGTTGTCTCAAGGGCCCTTCCTTTACCCGGATCTGGGTCGGCTGTCTTCGACGGCGTGGCTCTTGAGACAGCCGTCTTGAGGTCTAGGGGTTTCTCCAGTTCGGTCATTGGTACCATGCTTAGGGCACGCAAGCCTGCTTCCGCGCGGATTTACCACAGGGTGTGGCGCACTTATTTTCAGTGGTGTGAATCCAGAAACTATGATCCGCAGGTGTTCCGGGTTTCCAGAATCTTGGAGTTTCTTCAATCTGGTTTGGACCTCGGCTTACGCCTGGCCTCTCTGAAGGTTCATGTGTCTGCTTTGTCCGTGTGGTTTCAGCGACGGATTGCTACACTGCCAGATGTTCACACCTTTTTCCAAGGTGTTCTCAGGATCCCGCCTCCATTCGTGCCTCCGGTGGCTCCTTGGGACTTGGCGGTGGTACTGCGGGTCTTGCAGGGTCCTCCTTTTGAGCCGCTTGAGTCGGTGGAGCTCAAGTGGCTGACGTTTAAGACCATTTTTCTCCTGGCAATTGCTTCTGCCAGGAGGGTGTCAGAATTAGGGGCGCTTTCCTGTCGCCCTCCTTTTCTGATTTTTCTCCAGGACAGGGCGGTGCTCCGCACGCGTCCTGAGTTTTTGCCCAAAGTGGTCTCAAAGTTCCACATTAATCAGGAACTTGTTGTGCCAGCTTTTCAGTCGCCTGATCTTTCTGTTGGTGAGGCTTCCTTAGATGTAGTCCGGGCACTTAGAATCTATGTGGATCGGACTGCTTCGGTTAGGAAGTCGGATTCTTTGTTTGTTCTGTTCGGTTTTCACAAGAGGGGTTGGCCTGCCAACAAGCAAACGTTAGCCCGTTGGCTTCGTTCCGTTATTTGTGAGGCTTATGCACGGGAGGGTTTACCTGTGCCAGCCTCTGTTAAGGCTCATTCCACTCGTTCTGTGGGTCCCTCTTGGGCTGCTAGACGTGGCGCCTCCGCTGTTCAGCTGTGTAAGGCGGCCACTTGGTCTTCAATTCAGACGTTTTTGAGGTTCTATGCTTTTGACACCTTCGCCTCTCAGGATGCATCCTTTGGGCGCCGGGTACTCCTTTCAGCACAGGAGCGTCCCCGCCCTTAGTTGAACTGCTTTGGGACATCCCCAAGGTCAACCCTGTGGACCCCCTATGGACCCTGAAGTAGAAAACAAGAGATATGGTAAGCATTTACCTTTGTTATCTCTGTTTCTACGAAGTCCATAGGGTCCACAGGGCGCCCGCCCTGACGCACCTGGCTTCAAATGGGCTGTGTGGCTGGTCACCGGTTTTCCGTCTCCCATTTCTGTGAGTATGGTTTCTTGTGTGTTCCAGTCTTCCTTCTCTCTTAGTCTCCTCCTCCGGCCTTAGCTGCTTACCAACTGAGGTGCCTGTGGTCGGGGGCGGGGTATAGAGGAGGACGGACCCAAGTGCATCCTGGGAGCAGCAAAGCTTTAACCGCGTGGTGCCCGTGGATCCAGATCCAGCTATACCCCAAGGTCAACCCTGTGTACCCTATGGACTTCGTAGAAACAGAGATAACAAAGGTTAGTTCTTACCATATCTCTTGTTGTACATGGGGTCACACCTGTGTGGTACATGGCAGGAGCAAGGTGACAGTAGGTATGTACATGGGGTCACACCTGTGTGGTACATGGCAGGAGCAAGGTGACTGTAGGTATGTACATGGGGTCACACCTGTGTGGTACATGGCAGGAGCAGGGTGACAGTAGGTATGTACATGGGGCCACACGTGGTACATCGCAGGAGCAGGGTGACAGTAGTTATGTACATGGGGTCACCCCTGTGTGGTACATGGCAGGAGCAGGGTGACAGTAGGTATGTACATGGGGTCACCCCAGTGGGGTGTTTGCAGAATGACAGTCCTTCATTTCTTCTCTCTCCCACCACAGCCCCCTCTCCCGGAGACCAAGGCCGCATCATGGGACTGAAGGAAGAGAGGGGCTCACACCTGGACTCCTGCAGGAGGAGAGGAGCCAAGCCGGCCGCACACGCAGGTGAGAATGTGTTTGGATCATTGTCTATCTCTCTTACTCTGCCCGGAATCTGTGGGGGATTTCCTTTCCTGTGGGTACAGCAGCATATTGTGGAGATACTGCCCCCAGTGCTCCTGGTTACTCTGATAGTGCCGCACAGACCGAGGTGGCATCCCAGCATTAGAGGCTCATACCTCAGACATAGCACAAGGTGAAGAGACAGTATATACCTCTATGGACATACTGTGATTGCCCAAGGTAATACAGATCTCCAGCATTGATTACTTGGTCTAGTGGTGAGGGTCCCCTGACTCTGCCCTAAGGTTGCCTTGCCCTGGCCTTTTTCCCCCTAGGCCGGCCTTGCCCTGGCCTTTTTCCCCCTAGGCCGGCCTTGCCCTGGCCTTTTTCCCCCTAGGCCGGCCTCGCCCTGGCCTTTTTCCCCCTAGGCCGGCCTCGCCCTGGCCTTTTTCCCCCTAGGCCGGCCTCGCCCTGGCCTTTTTCCCCCTAGGCCGGCCTCGCCCTGGCCTTTTTCCCCCTAAGGTGGCCATACAGTTCCTCTGGATCAGCCACCCCAATGATAATTTCTCCTTAGTTTGGCTTCCCTTATGGACACTGCATTTCCTTCTATGTACATAATCTCTATTAGACTGTCAGCTTTGTGGTCAGTTTCCTCAGTGCGGTGAAGCTGGGAAGAGCAGTATAACCTTTCTTCATGTAGCGACTAATCGGACGATGGCTCATTGCTGACTATGCTCTGAATAGGAATTGAACCGGATACAATAGTCCCCATGGTTTATTGTAATGTAAGGTATGTAATTTAACTTCTCAATCCCCATAAGGGACAGATATATACGTCTCCAAACCACCTACAGTAGGGGACATAGGCGGGGTACAGATAATTTAGTAATATATATTGGAGAGTATGATTTAGCATCTGAAGAAGTTGTGATATCCTCTGGGTCCGATGTTGAGCATAGTAAGGCATCCTGGTAGTCACTGATTATTCCAGAGATGGACTGAACCAGGAGTTCCGATAAGCCGGGTCTCAATGATGTGGGGCCCCCCCAACAGGTACATACTGGGACTGCACCCTATAGGTGTTAAAAAGACCAGCATTCCGCCACCGCCGGCTTAGCCCCCAGGTTATCTGACTCTGGGCAGAGCCACCCGGCCAGACAAACTGTATAATAAGGCGAGACCACTTGTGTCCAAAGCCTGTAGTATGACTCCCGGGGTGTGCCAGCAGCGTACTCACCCCTAGACCAACGCACCTGCAGGAATACATTTGGGAAGAAAAATAGTTGTTAAATAAATTTTCTGCCAGTATAATAATGTCATTAGATAAACCTGATAACATAAACTTTGATATATTTATACCCGAATATCCACCCTTGGCCACACACATCATAGGGCTACCTATTGGCGTTACAATAAGTAACTTGTCCTCTGGGCTTTTCTCCCCAGTAACACACCGCCCAGCCAATGTACTAAGGTTTCTTTCACTTTTATTGCCCTATGAGGTGTCTCCGATTGTCCCGATCCTGCTGGTTTATTATTATTATTATTCGTTATGTATGTGGAGCCACAAGCGGTCTGCAGCACCTTACAAGTTATAGACAGAGCCAGCACAGGGTAGGAAAGGGTCTGATCCGGGAGCTGTATCTGAGATGGGAAGAGCAGGACTGAGAGGTGCTGAATGTGGGGTATGAAGGAGAGGGAAGAGTCCAGGGTAACTCCAAGACAGGGCAGTTGTGGGCTAGAGGAGGTGGTGGTGCTATTAGTAGATAAAGATATTGCTGGAGGGTGGGAAGATAATCAGCCCAGTGTTAAGGCGCACATCCACTTGACGATTTCTATGAGCGATTGAACGATAATGATATTGTTATCGTGAATCGCTCATGAATCGGGCACATTAATGTTGGAAAGGACCAGTGATGAGCGCTCCCTCTGGTCGTTTACGACACGAATCATCGCCCGAACATGCCGCACAACCAGAGGATAACGTCAGGCTGAGCATGTTAGGGGAAGATGGAGGGTGAGACTGCTCGCTCAGTGTAAGCACAGCACAGACTGACAGATGACTGCACCACATGAGCATGTTAGGGGATGATGGAGGGTGAGGCTGCTCGCTCAGTGTAGGCACAGACTGACAGATGACTGCACCATATGAGCATGTTAGGGGATGATGGAGGGTGAGGCTGCTCGCTCAATGTAGGCACAGCACAGACTGACAGATGACTGCACCATATGAGCATGTTAGGGGAGGATGGAGGGTGAGGCTGCTCGCTCAATGTAGGCACAGCACAGACTGACAGATGACTGCACCATATGAGCATGTTAGGGGATGATGGACGGTGAGGCTGCTCGCTCAATGTAGGCACAGCACAGACTGACAGATGACTGCACCATATGAGCATGTTAGGGGATGATGGAGGGTGAGGCTGCTCGCTCAGTGTATGCACAGCACAGACTGACAGATGACTGCACCACATGAGCATGTTAGGGGAGGATGGAGGGTGAGACTGCTCGCGCAGTGTAGGCACAGCACAGACTGACAGATGACTGCACCACATGAGCATGTTAGGGGATGATGGAGGGTGAGGCTGCTCGCTCAGTGTAGGCACAGCACAGACTGACAGATGACTGCACCACATGAGCATGTTAGGGGAGGATGGAGGGTGAGGCTGCTCACTCAGTGTATGCACAGCACAGACTGACAGATGACTGCACCACATGAGCATGTTAGGGGAGGATGGAGGGTGAGACTGCTCGCGCAGTGTAGGCACAGCACAGACTGACAGATGACTGCACCACATGAGCATGTTAGGGGATGATGGAGGGTGAGGCTGCTCGCTCAGTGTAGGCACAGCACAGACTGACAGATGACTGCACCACATGAGCATGTTAGGGGAGGATGGAGGGTGAGGCTGCTCACTCAGTGTATGCACAGCACAGACTGACAGATGACTGTACCACATGAGCATGTTAGGGGAGGATGGAGGGTGAGGCTGCTCGCTCAGTGTAGGCACAGCACAGACTGACAGATGACTGTACCATATGAGCATGTTATGGGAGGATGGAGGGTGAGGCTGCTCGCTCAGTGTAGGCACAGCACAGACTGACAGATGACTGCACCATATGAGCATGTTAGGGGATGATGGAGGGTGAGACTGCTCGCTCAATGTAGGCACAGCACAGACTGACAGATGACTGCACCATATGAGCATGTTAGGGGAGGATGGAGGGTGAGGCTGCTCGCTCAGTGTAGGCACAGCACAGACTGACAGATGACTGCACCATATGAGCATGTTAGGGGATGATGGAGGGTGAGGCTGCTCGCTCAATGTAGGCACATCACAGACTGACAGATGACTGCACCATATGAGCATGTTAGGGGAGCATGGAGGGTGAGGCTGCTCGCTCAGTGTAGGCACAGCACAGACTGACAGATGACTGCACCATATGAGCATGTTAGGGGATGATGGAGGGTGAGGCTGCTCGCTCAGTGTAGGCACAGCACAGACTGACAGATGATTGCACCATATGAGCATGTTAGGGGAGGATGGAGGGTGAGGCTGCTCGCTCAGTGTAGGCACAGACTGACAGATGACTGCACCACATGAGCATGTTAGGGGAGGATTGAGGGTGAGGCTGCTCGCTCAGTGTAGGCACAGCACAGACTGACAGATGACTGCACCATATGAGCATGTTAGGGGAGGATGGAGGGTGAGGCTGCTCGCTCAGTGTAGGCACAGCACAGACTGACAGATGACTGCACCACATGAGCATGTTAGGGGATGATGGAGGGTGAGGCTGCTCGCTCAGTGTAGGCACAGCACAGACTGACAGATGACTGCACCATATGAGCATGTTAGGGGAGGATGGAGGGTGAGGCTGCTCGCTCAGTGTAGGCACAGCACAGACTGACAGATGACTGCACCACATGAGCATGTTAGGGGAGGATGGAGGGTGAGACTGCTCGCTCAGTGTAGGCACAGCACAGACTGACAGATGACTGCACCACATGAGCATGTTAGGGGAGGATGGAGGGTGAGGCTGCTCGCTCAGTGTAGGCACAGCACAGACTGACAGATGACTGCACCATATGAGCATGTTAGGGGAGGATGGAGGGTGAGGCTGCTCGCTCAGTGTAGGCACAGCCCAGACTGACAGATGACTGCACCATATGAGCATGTTAGGGGATGATGGAGGGTGAGACTGCTCGCTCAGTGTAGGCACAGCACAGACTGACAGATGACTGTACCACATGAGCATGTTAGGGGAGGATGGAGGGTGAGGCTGCTCGCTCAATGTAGGCACAGCACAGACTGACAGATGACTGCACCATATGAGCATGTTAGGGGAGGATGGAGGGTGAGACTGCTCGCTCAGTGTAGGCACAGCACAGACTGACAGATGACTGCACCATATGAGCATGTTAGGGGAGCATGGAGGGTGAGGCTGCTCGCTCAATGTAGGCACAGCACAGACTGACAGATGACTGCACCATATGAGCATGTTAGGGGAGGATGGAGGGTGAGGCTGCTCGCTCAGTGTAGGCACAGCACAGACTGACAGATGACTGCACCATATGAGCATGTTAGGGGAGGATGGAGGGTGAGGCTGCTCGCTCAATGTAGGCACAGCACAGACTGACAGATGACTGCACCACATGAGCATGTTAGGGGAGGATGGAGGGTGAGGCTGCTCACTCAGTGTAGGCACAGCACAGACTGACAGATGACTGCACCACATGAGCATGTTAGGGGAGGATGGAGGGTGAGGCTGCTCACTCAGTGTAGGCACAGCACAGACTGACAGATGACTGCACCATATGAGCATGTTAGGGGAGGATGGAGGGTGAGGCTGCTCGCTCAGTGTAGGCACAGCACAGACTGACAGATGACTGCACCACATGAGCATGTTAGGGGAGGATTGAGGGTGAGGCTGCTCGCTCAGTGTAGGCACAGCACAGACTGACAGATGACTGCACCATATGAGCATGTTAGGGGATGATGGAGGGTGAGACTGCTCGCTCAGTGTAGACACAGCACAGACTGACAGATGACTGCACCATATGAGCATGTTAGGGGATGATGGAGGGTGAGACTGCTCGCTCAGTGTAGACACAGCACAGACTGACAGATGACTGCACCACATGAGCATGTTAGGGGATGATGGAGGGTGAGACTGCTCGCTCAGTGTAGGCACAGCACAGACTGACAGATGACTGCACCACATGAGCATGTTAGGGGATGATGGAGGGTGAGGCTGCTCGCTCAGTGTAGGCACAGCACAGACTGACAGATGACTGCACCATATGAGCATGTTAGGGGAGGATGGAGGGTGAGGCTGCTTGCTCAGTGTAGGCACAGCACAGACTGATGACTGCACCACATGAGCATGTTAGGGGATGATGGAGGGTGAGGCTGCTCGCTCAGTGTAGGCACAGCACAGACTGACAGATGACTGCACCACATGAGCATGTTAGGGGAGCATGGAGGGTGAGACTGCTCGCTCAGTGTAGGCACAGCACAGACTGACAGATGACTGCACCACATGAGCCTGTTAGGGGATGATGGAGGGTGAGGCTGCTCGCTCAATGTAGCACAGCACAGACTGACAGATGACTGCACCATATGAGCATGTTAGGGGAGGATGGAGGGTGAGGCTGCTCGCTCAGTGTAGGCACAGCACAGACTGACAGATGACTGCACCATATGAGCATGTTAGGGGAGGATGGAGGGTGAGGCTGCTCGCTCAGTGTAGGCACAGCACAGACTGACAGATGACTGCACCATATGAGCATGTTAGGGGAGGATGGAGGGTGAGGCTGCTCGCTCAGTGTAGGCACAGCACAGACTGACAGATGACTGCACCACGTGAGCATGTTAGGGGAGGATGGAGGGTGAGGCTGCTCGCTCAGTGTAGGCACAGCACAGACTGACAGATGACTGCACCATATGAGCATGTTAGAGGATGATGGAGGGTGAGGCTGCTCGCTCAGTGTAGGCACAGCACAGACTGACAGATGACTGTACCACGTGAGCATGTTAGGGGAGGATGGAGGGTGGGGCAGCTCGCTCAGTGTAGGCACAGCCCAGACTGACAGATGACTGCACCATATGAGCATGTTAGGGGATGATGGAGGGTGAGGCTGCTCGCTCAGTGTAGGCACAGCACAGACTGACAGATGACTGCACCACGTGAGCATGTTAGGGGAGGATGGAGGGTGGGGCAGCTCGCTCAGTGTAGGCACAGCACAGACTGACAGATGACTGCACCATATGAGCATGTTAGGGGAGGATGGAGGGAGAGGCTGCTCGCTCAGTGTAGGCACAGCACAGACTGACAGATGACTGCACCATATGAGCATCTTAGGGGAGGATGGAGGGTGAGACTGCTCGCTCAGTGTAGGCACAGCACAGACTGACAGATGACTGCACCATATGAGCATGTTAGGGGAGGATGGAGGGTGAGGCTGCTCGCTCAGTGTAGGCACAGCACAGACTGACAGATGACTGCACCACATGAGCATGTTAGGGGAGGATGGAGGGTGAGGCTGTTCGCTCAGTGTAGGCACAGCACAGACTGACAGATGACTGCACCACATGAGCATGTTAGGGGAGGATGGAGGGTGACGCTGCTCGCTCAGTGTAGGCACAGCACAGACTGACAGATGACTGCACCACGTGAGCATGTTAGGGGAGGATGGAGGGTGAGGCTGCTCGCTCAGTGTAGGCACAGCACAGACTGACAGATGACTGCACCACATGAGCATGTTAGGGGATGATGGAGGGTGAGGCTGCTCGCTCAGTGTAGGCACAGCACAGACTGACAGATGACTGCACCACATGAGCATGTTAGGGGAGGATGGAGGGTGAGGCTGCTCACTCAGTGTATGCACAGCACAGACTGACAGATGACTGTACCACATGAGCATGTTAGGGGAGGATGGAGGGTGAGGCTGCTCGCTCAGTGTAGGCACAGCACAGACTGACAGATGACTGTACCATATGAGCATGTTATGGGAGGATGGAGGGTGAGGCTGCTCGCTCAGTGTAGGCACAGCACAGACTGACAGATGACTGTACCACATGAGCATCTTAGGGGATGATGGAGGGTGAGGCTGCTCGCTCAGTGTAGGCACAGCACAGACTGACAGATGACTGTACCATATGAGCATGTTATGGGAGGATGGAGGGTGAGGCTGCTCGCTCAGTGTAGGCACAGCACAGACTGACAGATGACTGCACCATATGAGCATGTTAGGGGATGATGGAGGGTGAGACTGCTCGCTCAATGTAGGCACAGCACAGACTGACAGATGACTGCACCATATGAGCATGTTAGGGGAGGATGGAGGGTGAGGCTGCTCGCTCAGTGTAGGCACAGCACAGACTGACAGATGACTGCACCATATGAGCATGTTAGGGGAGGATGGAGGGTGAGGCTGCTCGCTCAATGTAGGCACATCACAGACTGACAGATGACTGCACCATATGAGCATGTTAGGGGAGCATGGAGGGTGAGGCTGCTCGCTCAATGTAGGCACAGCACAGACTGACAGATGACTGCACCATATGAGCATGTTAGGGGAGGATGGAGGGTGAGGCTGCTCGCTCAGTGTAGGCACAGCACAGACTGACAGATGACTGCACCATATGAGCATGTTAGGGGAGGATGGAGGGTGAGGCTGCTCGCTCAATGTAGGCACAGCACAGACTGACAGATGACTGCACCATATGAGCATGTTAGGGGAGGATGGAGGGTGAGGCTGCTCGCTCAATGTAGGCACAGCACAGACTGACAGATGACTGCACCACATGAGCATGTTAGGGGAGGATGGAGGGTGAGGCTGCTCACTCAGTGTAGGCACAGCACAGACTGACAGATGACTGCACCATATGAGCATGTTAGGGGAGGATGGAGGGTGAGACTGCTCGCTCAGTGTAGGCACAGCCCAGACTGACAGATGACTGCACCATATGAGCATGTTAGGGGATGATGGAGGGTGAGGCTGCTCGCTCAGTGTAGGCACAGCACAGACTGACAGATGACTGCACCATATGAGCATGTTAGGGGAGGATGGAGGGTGAGGCTGCTCGCTCAGTGTAGGCACAGACTGACAGATGACTGCACCACATGAGCATGTTAGGGGAGGATTGAGGGTGAGGCTGCTCGCTCAGTGTAGGCACAGCACAGACTGACAGATGACTGCACCATATGAGCATGTTAGGGGATGATGGAGGGTGAGACTGCTCGCTCAGTGTAGGCACAGCACAGACTGACAGATGACTGCACCATATGAGCATGTTAGGGGATGATGGAGGGTGAGACTGCTCGCTCAATGTAGGCACAGCACAGACTGACAGATGACTGCACCATATGAGCATGTTAGGGGAGGATGGAGGGTGAGGCTGCTCGCTCAGTGTAGGCACAGCACACACTGACAGATGACTGCACCATATGAGCATGTTAGGGGAGGATGGAGGGTGAGGCTGCTCGCTCAGTGTAGGCACAGCACAGACTGACAGATGACTGCACCATATGAGCATGTTAGGGGAGCATGGAGGGTGAGGCTGCTCGCTCAATGTAGGCACAGCACAGACTGACAGATGACTGCACCATATGAGCATGTTAGGGGAGGATGGAGGGTGAGGCTGCTCGCTCAGTGTAGGCACAGCACAGACTGACAGATGACTGCACCATATGAGCATGTTAGGGGATGATGGAGGGTGAGACTGCTCGCTCAATGTAGGCACAGCACAGACTGACAGATGACTGTACCACATGAGCATGTTAGGGGATGATGGAGGGTGAGGCTGCTCGCTCAGTGTAGGCACAGCACAGACTGACAGATGACTGCACCACATGAGCATGTTAGGGGATGATGGAGGGTGAGGCTGCTCGCTCAGTGTAGGCACAGCACAGACTGACAGATGACTGCACCATATGAGCATGTTAGGGGATGATGGAGGGTGAGACTGCTCGCGCAGTGTAGGCACAGCACAGACTGACAGATGACTGCACCATATGAGCATGTTAGGGGATGATGGAGGGTGAGGCTGCTCGCTCAGTGTAGGCACAGCACAGACTGACAGATGACTGCACCACATGAGCATGTTAGGGGAGGATTGAGGGAGAGGCTGCTCGCTCAGTGTAGACACAGCACAGACTGACAGATGACTGCACCACATGAGCATGTTAGGGGATGATGGAGGGTGAGGCTGCTCGCTCAGTGTAGGCACAGCACAGACTGACAGATGACTGCACCACATGAACATGTTAGGGGAGGATGGAGGGTGAGGCTGCTCGCTCAGTGTAGGCACAGCACAGACTGACAGATGACTGCACCACATGAGCATGTTAGGGGAGGATGGAGGGTGAGACTGCTCGCTCAGTGTAGGCACAGCACAGACTGACAGATGACTGCACCACATGAGCATGTTAGGGGAGGATGGAGGGTGAGGCTGCTCGCTCAGTGTAGGCACAGCACAGACTGACAGATGACTGCACCATATGAGCATGTTAGGGGAGGATGGAGGGTGAGGCTGCTCGCTCAGTGTAGGCACAGCCCAGACTGATGACTGCACCATATGAGCATGTTAGGGGATGATGGAGGGTGAGGCTGCTCGCTCAGTGTAGGCACAGCACAGACTGACAGATGACTGCACCATATGAGCATGTTAGGGGATGATGGAGGGTGAGGCTGCTCGCTCAGTGTAGGCACAGCACAGACTGACAGATGACTGCACCATATGAGCATGTTAGGGGATGATGGAGGGTGAGACTGCTCGCGCAGTGTAGGCACAGCACAGACTGACAGATGACTGCACCACATGAGCATGTTAGGGGATGATGGAGGGTGAGACTGCTCGCTCAGTGTAGGCACAGCACAGACTGACAGATGACTGCACCATATGAGCATGTTAGGGGATGATGGAGGGTGAGACTGCTCGCGCAGTGTAGGCACAGCACAGACTGACAGATGACTGCACCACATGAGCATGTTAGGGGATGATGGAGGGTGAGGCTGCTCGCTCAGTGTAGGCACAGCACAGACTGACAGATGACTGCACCACATGAGCATGTTAGGGGATGATGGAGGGTGAGGCTGCTCGCTCAGTGTAGGCACAGCACAGACTGATGACTGCACCACATGAGCATGTTAGGGGATGATGGAGGGTGAGGCTGCTCGCTCAGTGTAGGCACAGCACAGACTGACAGATGACTGCACCACATGAGCATGTTAGGGGATGATGGAGGGTGAGGCTGCTCGCTCAGTGTAAGCACAGCACAGGCTGACAGATGACTGCACCATATGAGCATGTTAGGGGAGGATGGAGGGTGAGGCTGCTCGCTCAGTGTAGGCACAGCACAGACTGACAGATGACTGCACCATATGAGCATGTTAGGGGAGGATGGAGGGTGAGGCTGCTCGCTCAGTGTAGGCACAGCACAGACTGACAGATGACTGCACCATATGAGCATGTTAGGGGAGGATGGAGGGTGAGGCTGCTCGCTCAGTGTAGGCACAGCACAGACTGACAGATGACTGCACCACGTGAGCATGTTAGGGGAGGATGGAGGGTGAGGCTGCTCGCTCAGTGTAGGCACAGCACAGACTGACAGATGACTGCACCATATGAGCATGTTAGGGGATGATGGAGGGTGAGGCTGCTCGCTCAGTGTAGGCACAGCACAGACTGACAGATGACTGCACCAGGTGAGCATGTTAGGGGAGGATGGAGGGTGGGGCAGCTCGCTCAGTGTAGGCACAGCACAGACTGACAGATGACTGCACCATATGAGCATGTTAGGGGAGGATGGAGGGTGAGGCTGTTCGCTCAGTGTAGGCACAGCACAGACTGACAGATGACTGCACCACATGAGCATGTTAGGGGAGGATGGAGGGTGACGCTGCTCGCTCAGTGTAGGCACAGCACAGACTGACAGATGACTGCACCACGTGAGCATGTTAGGGGAGGATGGAGGGTGAGGCTGCTCGCTCAGTGTAGGCACAGCACAGACTGACAGATGACTGCACCATATGAGCATGTTAGGGGATGATGGAGGGTGAGGCTGCTCGCTCAGTGTAGGCACAGCACAGACTGACAGATGACTGCACCATATGAGCATGTTAGGGGAGGATGGAGGGTGAGGCTGCTCGCTCAGTGTAGGCACAGCACAGACTGACAGATGACTGCACCATATGAGCATGTTAGGGGATGATGGAGGGTGAGGCTGCTCGCTCAGTGTAGGCACAGCACAGACTGACAGATGACTGCACCATATGAGCATGTTAGGGGAGGATGGAGGGTGAGGCTGCTCGCTCAGTGTAGGCACAGCACAAACTGACAGATGTACAATATAGTAATCGTGCAGTCGTTTTTTGGTTGCTGGTGGATGTGCCCATTAAGGCGCACTGCCACATACCGATATTACTGAGCGATTGCACGATTAGGACATCGTAATTGCGCAATCGCTCAGTGATCGTGCACTTCTATGTCGGAAACGACCAGCGATGCGTGCTCCCTCAGGTCGTTTCCGACATCAATCATTGGGTGAACATGCCGGTCAATCTCTCAATAACGACAGATTGGGCGTGTTCTCAGATGATGGAGAGTGGCTGCACTGAGTGACTGCTCGCTCCAGCTAGATCTGTGTGCCATCAGCATAGATAGGATACTGGACACTAAGGGCCTGATTCAGTGCTGGACGCTATTTGCGCTCGCTCGTTCAGAAAAAGGGGCCGGATATTTAAATAGAGCGCTCGCTCTTTGCTTTCTGTTGACGCCTCTATGTCTGAACGAGTGAACGAAACATGCGCTCGCTATTTTTTAAAAAACGCCCCCTGGACGCTCGCATCCTACGTCATCTCCGCTATTTATTAGATTAATTGAGTACATTGAAAGGCGTATGAACTGCTCGCAGTGCTTGTGGTTGGATTTTCCTACCGTAATCATGCGAGCAGTTCAGGCTAAAAGACAACCAAGTGACGTGGTCGATGACGCTGCTTTGTTAATTATGCACACCGTTAAAACGCCCGTTTTGACCGTTTGGCACGCCTGCGTTCGGATCTCCACTCCCCCGTTTTCAAGCACCATCCCCTGTTACCACCCACAAACGCCTCATCCTGTCACTCAAATTAGCAGGCATTCGCTATTTTGCGAGCACACAATTTCCGACCGCAATGACTGGTTCGCGCATGCGTATTACAACCCATACGCATGCGCAGTTGTGCGAACATCGCTCGGAGCTTACGAGCGGCTCTGAATCATGCCCTAAGAGATCTGATGAGCTCGCCTACTGAGGACGTATAAAGATATAAGGATGTGTCTATCTCCTTGTTACAGTACAGCTCAGAGCTCTCAGGCCTAACCTGATCATGTCTACATGGCTCCTCTGATCATTGTCTCCCAGTAACACCAGTGTTACATGTACAGGGCTGCTGGTCTATCTCCTTGTTACAGTACATCTCAGAGCTCTCAGGCCTAACCTGATCATGTCTACATGACTCCTCTGATCATTGTCTCCCAGTAACACCAGTATTACATGTACAGGGCTGCTGGTCTATCTCCTTATTACAGTACAGCTCAGAGCTCTCTGGCCTAACCTGATCATGTCTACATGACTCCTCTGATCATTGTCTCCCAGTAACACCAGTATTACATAGACCAGCCCTGTACATCTCCTTGTTACAGTACAGCTCAGAGCTCTCAGGCCTAACCTGATCATGTCTATATGGCTCCTCTGATCATTGTCTCCCAGTAACACCAGTGTTACACGTACAGGGCTGGTCTATATCCTTGTTACAGTACAGCTCAGAGCTCTCAGGCCTAACCTGATCATGTCTACATGGCTCCTCTGACCATTGTCTCCCAGTAACACCAGTATTACATGTACAGGGCTGCTGATCTATCTCCTTGTTACAGTACAGCTCAGAGCTCTCAGACCTAACCTGATCATATCTACATGACTCCTCTGATCATTGTCTCCCAGTAACTCCAGTGTTATATGTACAGGGCTGGTCTATCTCCTTGTTACAGTACAGCTCAGAGCTCTCAGACCTAACCTGATCATTGTCTCCCAGTAACACCAGTATTACATGTACAGGGCTGCTGGTCTATCTCCTTGTTACAGTACATCTCAGAGCTCTCAGGCCTAACCTGATCATGTCTACATGACTCCTCTGATCATTGTCTCCCAGTAACACCAGTGTCATGTATACAGGGCTGCTGGTCTATCTCCTTGTTACAGGACATCTCAGAGCTCTCAGGCCTAACCTGATCATATCTACATGACTCCTCTGATCATTGTCTCCCAGTAACACCAGTTTGACATGTATAGGGCTGCTGTTCTATCTCCTTGTTACAGTACATCTCAGAGCTCTCAGGCCTAACCTGATCATATCTACATGACTCCTCTGATCATTGTCTCCCAGTAACACCAGTGTTACACGTACAGGGCTGCTGGTCTATCTCCTGTTACAGTACATCTCAGAGCTCTCAGGCCTAACCTGATCATATCTACATGACTCCTCTGATCATTGTCTCCTAGTAACACCAGTGTTACACGTACAGGGCTGCTGTTCTATCTCCTTGTTACAGTACATCTCAGAGCTCTCAGGCCTAACCTGATCATGTCTACATGACTCCTCTGATCATTGTCTCCCAGTAACACCAGTATTACATGTACAGGGCTGGTCTATCTCCTTGTTACAGTACAGCTCAGAGCTCTCAGGCCTAACCTGATCATGTCTATATGGCTCCTCTGATCATTGTCTCCCAGTAACACCAGTGTTACACGTACAGGGCTGCTGGTCTCAGCTATAGGAGTGATAATTAGTAACTAAGTGATGTCTTCTGCTTCCAGATTGCAGCCCCGATATATTTCTGAGGATAAAGCAGGATGACCTCTCGTCTTTTCGTGACCTTCCACAGCAGAGCCCTTCGCACGGCGCCGGTGAGTCCGCAGCCCGAGCACTGAATGCACCGAATGTCTCTTCCACAGCATGGTGGTTCCCAAAGTAACCCATTTCATCCTTATGGGTACAGAATACTCAAGGTGCCCCTAGAGGGCACCACACTACGTCTGATCAGCATTCTGCAGAAGGGCCTCTGTGCTCTAGGTGGTTTCATCTGCTTTTATGTGTATTTATGTCATGGTGACACAGTACTTTTCTCTGAACACATGGCTATGTCTGGCGTAAGGTAAGTACGCACACGCCTGGCATATGACGGTACGCACACGCCTGGCATATGACGGTACTCCCACGCCTGGCATATGACGGTACTCCCACGCCTGGCATATGACGGTACTCACACGCCTGGCATATGACGTTACTCACACGCGTGGAATATGGCGGTATGCACACGCCTGGCATATGACGGTACGCACACGTATAGATATATAGCGCAGGGAAGATGTGGTCTTGGTGCGGTGTGACCAGTGTCCTGGCTCAGGGATAATCCATCTCCTCTGTGTACACAGCTGAACCCATCGTCACATCCGTGTACTCGCTGCAGAAAGAGGAGGGGAAGACTCTTCATCCTGCGGACAGGTCAGAGGTCAGGAGCGGCCATTTGCACAGTGAGTCTCGGGGTGTCCGTAGTACAGAGAATAAATAACTCCCCACTGATCATTATATGGGTATTCGCAGTCACCCCTCTCAGCGAGTGCTGTTATACAGGTCACAGTCGTTCATGGTGACTTCTGCTGTACGTTATAATGGGCTGCAATTCTCCTATTAATGCCCTGTGTCCTACTGAGTGGAACGGACTGGTTATGTATATATATATTGTATTTACAGGAATGTTTATACATCACTTGTGTATTTTATATCCGTATTTTAGTCTCATGAAGGGGTATTTATGGGGCAGCACGACGCGCAGTGGTTAGGTTTACTGTCTCACAGCGCTGGGTTCATGAGTTCGCTTTTACAACCAGGCCCGAATCTGTGTGGAGTTTGTATGGTGTGTGTGTGTGGGATTCCTCTAGGTGCTCCACTTTTTTCACAAACTCCTAAAACAAATTGTAAATGTAAATGAATTGGCTTCTGGTACAGACAGACCCTAGTGTGCATGTATGGGGGGGGGGTGCGGACTGAGCCCTATCACAGGAGGCAAGCCACAGCCCATCGTGCACCCTCCTCCCTCTCCCATCCGACGTCTCACTTACAGTTTGGCGGCTCTGTGTAGGAGAGGGGGAGGTTGTGAGTCTGTAATTCTTGCCTCCAGTGCAGGATGGGCCGGGGTCCTGGTGGAGGGGGGCAGTCAGTATCCTCCTTCCAACAGGAGAGGCTTCGTGCATTGAGCATTTCTGTTGCTCACGGCGCCCTCTGCTGGCTGCCTCCAGCCTACTCTGCAAGTCGGGCCGGCCTTAGGTGTCAGGCGTTGTGAGAAGAGTGCTGGGCGGAAGAGCCCATCACAATGTCCCCGGTGAGAACACTGCGCGGTAAAGTGCTGCGTAATATGTGTGCGCTATATCAACAATCGAGAATAAAATACAAAATGACCGGAGGGACTTGCTGCTGCCCCGGTTGTCTCATGGGAAATCAAACATGCAGCACGATCAGACAATGATATCTGATCATAGTCTGAGCGACCCATGTGTACGGCCATTAGGGGGGGTTAGGGTGCGGGATTAGGCATTAGGGGGAGGTTAGGGTGCGGGATTAGGCATTAGGGGGAGGTTAGGGTGCGGGATTCGGGTTTGGCATTAGGGGGAGGTTAGGGTGCGGGATTAGGGTTTGGCATTAGGGGGGGTTAGGGTGCGGGATTGGGGGGAGGGTTAGGGTTAGGCATTGGGGGGAGGGTTAGGGTTAGGCATTGGGGGGAGGGTTAGGGTTAGGCATTGGGGGGAGGGTTAGGGTTAGGCATTGGAGGGAGGGTTAGGGTAGGGGATGGGAAAATACTTACCAGCCGTTGTTATGGGTGTCGGGATTCTGACCAGCGGCATCCAGACAGCCGGGATTTCATACCCAACCCAACAGCATAACTGGGAATACAAGGAGTAATGCAAGGGACAGTGTAATAAGGGGAAGGATGGGGAACTCCAGGTGCCTCCGCCCATCTGCCGACCACAGAGTGAAAAGCACTAAGCCAGGCAGTGATCAACTCTGCGCTCTTATCCACCGAGCCCAAGCTGGTATAGTATAGGTCCTGACTCAGAGATGGCCGCTATAACACAGCCGCTGTGACTACGTATGCAACGGCTGCAGTATAATATGCTAGTGCCGCAGGCGGCGTCTTGTGTAACTAGACGCCTTCTGTCGGCCTCTCTGAATCACTGCGTGCGCATGCGCGAGACCCGGATAGCGACGGGCAATCCGTCGCTCCGGGTCTCGTACCAAAGGTGGCGTGCTGTCGATGTTAAGTGACAGGACGCCCCCTTTGGTGGGCGGGCCGGGGAGTGGCTGCCCAAACGGAGGCGTTTCCATGCGAACGTCTCCATTTTGGGGCGGCCCCACTGACATCACGAGTGGTGTCAGTGGGAGAGATTTCGGCTCTGTTAATCTCTCTGGGGCTTGCGTCAACGAGACCCTACCACAAGGGTCTCGTCGCAAGTCAGATGGGTGCGATGGTCTTGACCATTGCGACCATCTTCCTGGCCGCTCGCTATAGCTGTGGGTGGTCACCCACAGCTATGCAAGCGGCCAGGAGGCCGCTCTAAAAAAAATATAGCCCGGCCCTGATTCAGAGCGAGCGCTATGTCAGAGCGTCCGGCTCTGAATCAGGGCCATAGTGTCTTCAGCTGAAGATGAACCCATTGATCTCTGTCTGACAGAGAAAGGGCATCACAAGAAATGTGGGAGGGGAAGGATCCCCAACTACTAACCAGTTGGCTGGCATTCAGTGGGCGGGACACAGACCCGTGTCAGAGGGCCCAGTGGAAGTCTACATTGTTAGCTAATGTGGGCAGAAGGTGGACTGCTAAGACTGGTGTCCAAGCTGGAGTCCATATCTGTTGACCTAGCAAGCAAGGAACAAGCGTTGTGCGTCCATTCCATGGCTTTGACCAGGAGGACCTGCTGGTAGCTAGCCGGGAAGCTCGGCCACTAGGCCACCCTGGTGCTTGTGCCTGTGTACTATGTTGTACTTATACCAAGGTTCCTCCCGTGCCACACAAAGTCCTGAACTCTAGCGTGTACCAAGAAGAAGGGGCATGGATGGTCTGTAAGAGGCGCGATCATCATGTTGATGACATTCGGCCTGATTCAGAAATGGGGGTAGACGCGGTCGCCCAACTGCGATTTTATGCAAATGCCGACACACATCCCATCCCTGGCGTACACCTGTGCTTATGAATGCGCCAGGACTGAGACGCCCACTCGCAGAGTCTGTAGGCGCCACCATTGGTCAGACCATCGAAACTTAAACCAGCC
This sequence comes from Taudactylus pleione, assembly GCA_031769625.1. Classification (NCBI taxonomy): domain Eukaryota; kingdom Metazoa; phylum Chordata; class Amphibia; order Anura; family Myobatrachidae; genus Taudactylus; species Taudactylus pleione. The sequence continues at coordinate 635,161 of JAUIMM010001064.1, forward strand.
CTATGGCGAGTACGGCGTCCAGTGTGAGCGAATGAGAGTCTGAGTGCACAAACACTATAGCGACACTCCTGCGCCATTCCCCTAAGATGGATCGTCTTTGTGCATCACAGCCGAGGGATGCCCGGCACCTTTCCTAAGCGTTTCTGATCCTGTGCGTCTCGGTGGCAGCAGCGCTCTGTGCGGGAGTGTTGGTTCTCATTGAGCGCGCAGTCTCCTATGGGCGTGTTAGGTTTATACTGATGCAGCCCACAGACCAGACTAAGGGGGGACAGGAGGCAGCCCACAGACGAGACTAAGGGGGGACAGGAGGCAGCCCACAGACGAGACTAAGGGGGGACAGGAGGCAGCCCACAGACGAGACTAAGGGGGACAGGAGGCAGCCCACAGACCAGACTAAGGGGGGACAGGAGGCAGCCCACAGACCAGACTAAGGGGGGACAGGAGGCAGCCCACAGATGAGACTAAGGGGGACAGGAGGCAGCACACAGACCAGACTAAGGGGGACAGGAGGCAGCCCACAGACGAGACTAAGGGGGGACAGGAGGCAGCACACAGACCAGACTAAGGGGGGCAGGAGGCAGCACACAGACCAGACTAAGGGGGGCAGGAGGCAGCACACAGACCAGACTAAGGGGGGCAGGAGGCAGCCCACAGACCAGACTAAGGGGGGGCAGGAGGCAGCCCACAGACCAGACTAAGGGAGGCAGGAGGCAGCACACAGACCAGACTAAGGGGGATAGGAGGCAGCACACAGACCAGACTAAGGGAGGCAGGAGGCAGCATACAGACCAGACTAAGGGGGATAGGAGGCAGCACACAGACCAGACTAAGGGGGATAGGAGGCAGCCCACAGACCAGACTAAGGGAGGCAGGAGGCAGCCCACAGACCAGACTAAGGGGGATAGGAGGCAGCACACAGACCAGACTAAGGGAGGCAGGAGGCAGCATACAGACCAGACTAAGGGGGATAGGAGGCAGCACACAGACCAGACTAAGGGAGGCAGGAGGCAGCACACAGACCAGACTAAGGGGGATAGGAGGCAGCACACAGACCAGACTAAGGGGGATAGGAGGCAGCACACAGACCAGACTAAGGGGGGGCAGGAGGCAGCCCACAGACCAGACTAAGGGAGGCAGGAGGCAGCACACAGACCAGACTAAGGGGGGCAGGAGGCAACACACAGACCAGACTAAGGGAGGCAGGAGGCAGCACACAGACCAGACTAAGGGGGGGGCAGGAGGCAACACACAGACCAGACTAAGGGGGATAGGAGGCAGCATACAGACCAGACTAAGGGGGATAGGAGGCAGCCCACAGACCAGACTAAGGGGGATAGGAGGCAGCACACAGACCAGACTAAGGGGGATAGGAGGCAGCACACAGGCCAGACTAAGGGGGGGGCAGGAGGCAGCCCACAGACCAGACTAAGGGAGGCAGGAGGCAGCCCACAGACCAGACTAAGGGGGGCAGGAGGCAACACACAGACCAGACTAAGGGGGATAGGAGGCAGCACACAGACCAGACTAAGGGGGGGCAGGAGGCAGCCCACAGACCAGACTAAGGGAGGCAGGAGGCAGCACACAGACCAGACTAAGGGGGATAGGAGGCAGCACACAGACCAGACTAAGGGGTATATTTACTAAAGTGGAGGCAGTGTGTGCAATCACCAGTAGCATATCTATAATGGTTGCAGTGTGTGCCCCTGTCCATGGTCCCGCGTCGGGTGTCGGCGCTGCTCAGAACACGGGAAAATGGCCGCCGCGGCCATTTTTCCGGTGTTCTACGCATGTGCAGTAGACTCCGGGCACACTCTAGTGCCCGGAGTCTACTAATGCTCCGGTGGCTGGCCAGCCATATCAGTCGGCTGCCGGCCACCGGGGGGAGAGGTGGGGGCCCCGCACAGGCAGTGCACACGGGCCCCCTCCTCTGTTAAGATGCCCCTGAGTAGAGGTGTTGCCCATAGTAACCAATCAGATTCCACTTAACAGTTATCAAGCACCTTATAGAAGATAATAGCTAGAATGTGATTGGTTGCTATGGGCAACATCTCTGCTTCTAAAAACCAGCACGTTAGTAAATACCCCCCCAGGGCCTGACTCTCCGGTAGCAGCGGATGTGGGTAGTTACTGAAGGTATATAATGCAGGTGTTGTCTTCTAAGCTGAGGTTATGCGGAACGTCCACCGCTAACAAGGTGCGGAGGGCAGTAACTCTGCTTCAGAAGACGCAGTCGCTGGCTTTGGCACGCCCCTAAAACACCTCCACATCGCCGCCCCCCATCCCCCAAACGGCTTCAGGCCATGAGTCCGGCTGCGGCTTCCCCCACACTGAGAGCGCAGTTGCAGCAGCATCATGGCAGGTGCTCCAGCGCGGTAACCTGAACATCGAGCAATAACGACACACGCTGAATCAGGCCCTAAGTGTTATGGTGTGGCTACTGGCGCCCCCTGCAGCCCGCTGTCTGCCAGTGTCCCCCACATGCTACACACATTTCATCCATTTACCTCTGCACGCTATTATACGCTGTGCGCCTGTTATACGCTGTGGGCGCCTATTATACGCTGTGGGCGCCTGTTATACGCTGTGTGCGCCTGTTATATGCTGTGGGCGCCTGTTATACACTGTGCGCCTGTTATACACTGTGCGCCTGTTATACACTGTGCGCCTGTTATACGCGGTGCGCCTGTTATACGCGGTGGGCCTGTTATACGCTGTGGGCCTGTTATACGCTGTGGGCGCCTATTATACGCTGTGGGCGCCTATTATACGCTGTGGGCGCCTGTTATACGCTGTGGGCGCCTGTTATACGCGGTGGGCCTGTTATACGCGGTGGGCGCCTATTATACGCTGTGGGCGCCTATTATACGCTGTGGGCGCCTATTATACGCTGTGGGCGCCTGTTATACGCTGTGGGCGCCTGTTATACGCTGTGGGCCTGTTATACGCTGTGGGCGCCTATTATACGCGGTGGGCCTGTTATACGCTGTGGGCGCCTGTTATACGCTGTGGGCGCCTGTTATACGCTGTGGGCGCCTGTTATACGCTGTGGGCGCCTGTTATACGCTGTGGGCGCCTATTATACGCGGTGGGCCTGTTATACGCGGTGGGCCTGTTATACGCGGTGGGCCTGTTATACGCGGTGGGCCTGTTGTACGCTGTGGGCGCCTGTTATACGCTGTGGGCCTGTTATACGCGGTGGGCCTGTTATACGCGGTGGGCCTGTTATACGCGGTGGGCGCCTGTTATACGCTGTGGGCGCCTGTTATACGCTGGGCACCTGTTATACGCGGTGGGCCTGTTATACGCGGTGGGCCTATTATACGCTGTGGGCGCCTGTTATACGCTGTGGGCGCCTGTTATACGCGGTGGGCCTGTTATACGCTGTGGGCGCCTGTTATACGCGGTGGGCCTGTTATACGCTGTGGGCGCCTATTATACGCGGTGTGCCTGTTATACGCGGTTAGCCTGTTATACGCGGTGGGCCTGTTATACGCGGTGGGCCTGTTATACGCTGTGGGCGCCTATTATACGCTGTGGGCGCCTATTATACGCTGTGGGCGCCTGTTATACGCGGTGGGCCTGTTATACGCGGTGGGCCTGTTATACGCTGTGGGCCTGTTATACGCTGTGGGCGCCTATTATACGCTGTGGGCGCCTATTATACGCTGTGGGCGCCTATTATACGCTGTGGGCGCCTGTTATACGCTGTGGGCGCCTGTTATATGCTGTGGGCGCCTATTATACGCGGTGGGCCTGTTATACGCTGTGGGCGCCTGTTATACGCTGTGGGCGCCTGTTATACGCTGTGGGCGCCTGTTATACGCTGTGGGCGCCTGTTATACGCTGTGGGCGCCTGTTATACGCGGTGGGCGCCTATTATACGCGGTGGGCCTGTTGTACGCGGTGGGCCTGTTGTACGCGGTGGGCCTGTTATACGCTGTGGGCGCCTGTTATACGCTGTGGGCGCCTGTTATACGCGGTGGGCCTGTTATACGCGGTGGGCCTGTTATACGCGGTGGGCGCCTGTTATACGCTGTGGGCGCCTGTTATACACTGTGGGCGCCTGTTATACGCTGTGGGCGCCTATTATACGCTGTGGGCCTGTTATACGCTGTGGGCGCCTATTATACGCTGTGGGCCTGTTATACGCTGTGGGCCTGTTATACGCTGTGGGCCTGTTATACGCTGTGGGGGCCTGTTATACGCTGTGCGCCTGTTATAAGCTGTGGGCCTGTTATACGCTGTGGGCGCCTGTTATACGCTGTGGGCGCCTGTTATACGCTGTGGGCGCCTGTTATACGCTGTGGGCGCCTGTTATACGCTGTGGGCGCCTGTTATACGCTGTGGGCGCCTGTTATACGCTGTGGGCGCCTGTTATACGCTGTGGGCGCCTGTTATACGCGGTGGGCCTGTTATACGCGGTGGGCGCCTATTATACGCTGTGGGCGCCTATTATACGCTGTGGGCGCCTGTTATACGCTGTGGGCGCCTGTTATACGCTGTGGGCGCCTGTTATACGCTGTGGGCGCCTGTTATACGCTGTGGGCGCCTATTATACGCTGTGGGCGCCTGTTATACGCTGTGGGCGCCTGTTATACGCTGTGGGCGCCTGTTATACGCTGTGGGCGCCTATTATACGCTGTGGGCGCCTGTTATACGCTGTGGGCGCCTATTATACGCGGTGGGCCTGTTATACGCGGTGGGCCTGTTATACGCTGTGGGCGCCTGTTATACGCTGTGGGCCTGTTATTCGCTGTGGGCGCCTGTTATTCGCTGTGGGCGCCTGTTATACGCTGTGGGCGCCTGTTATACGCTGTGGGCGCCTGTTATACGCTGTGGGCGCCTGTTATACGCTGTGGGCGCCTATTATACGCTGTGGGCCTGTTATACGCTGTGGGCGCCTATTATACGCTGTGGGCGCCTATTATACGCTGTGGGCCTGTTATACGCTGTGGGCCTGTTATACGCTGTGGGGGCCTGTTATAAGCTGTGGGCCTGTTATAAGCTGTGGGCGCCTGTTATACTCTGTGGGCGCCTGTTATACGCTGTGGGCGCCTGTTATACGCTGTGGGCGCCTGTTATACGCGGTGGGCCTGTTATACGCGGTGGGCCTGTTATACGCGGTGGGCCTGTTATACGCGGTGGGCCTGTTGTACGCTGTGGGCGCCTGTTATACGCGGTGGGCGCCTATTATACGCGGTGGGCCTGTTATACGCTGTGGGCGCCTATTATACGCGGTGGGCCTGTTATACGCGGTTAGCCTGTTATACGCGGTGGGCCTGTTATACGCTGTGGGCGCCTATTATACGCTGTGGGCGCCTGTTATACGCTGTGGGCGCCTGTTATACGCTGTGGGCCTGTTATACGCTGTGGGCCTGTTATACGCTGTGGGCGCCTGTTATACGCTGTGGGCGCCTGTTATACGCGGTGGGCGCCTGTTATACGCTGTGGGCGCCTGTTATACGCTGTGGGCGCCTGTTATACGCTGTGGGCGCCTGTTATACGCTGTGGGCGCCTGTTATACGCTGTGGGCGCCTGTTATACGCTGTGGGCGCCTGTTATACGCTGTGGGCGCCTGTTATACGCTGTGGGCGCCTGTTATACGCTGTGGGCGCCTGTTATACGCTGTGGGCGCCTATTATACGCTGTGGGCCTGTTATACGCTGTGGGCGCCTATTATACGCTGTGGGCGCCTATTATACGCTGTGGGCCTGTTATACGCTGTGGGCCTGTTATAAGCTGTGGGCGCCTGTTATAAGCTGTGGGCGCCTGTTATAAGCTGTGGGCGCCTGTTATACGCTGTGGGCGCCTGTTATACGCTGTGGGCGCCTGTTATACGCTGTGGGCGCCTGTTATACGCTGTGGGCGCCTGTTATACGCGGTGGGCGCCTGTTATACGCGGTGGGCCTGTTGTACGCGGTGGGCCTGTTGTACGCGGTGGGCCTGTTATACGCGGTGGGCCTGTTATACGCTGTGGGCGCCTATTATAAGCTGTGGGCCTGTTATACACCCCATGGTTCACGTCCGATGTTTGGGGATCAGCATGTTCGCTCGCAGTTGCCCCGTAGCCGCAGCACGATTGTCATGTTGGGGCGGCTGCGCGTCGGCGCAGTACAAAATTGGGGCGTGTTGAGCCCATGGTCTTCGTCATCGGATGCAGACTTCCTGGACCCGGATAACCAGTTATGACGGCCAGTCTGAGTAACCTGGCAGAGGGCTACCACCATCGCGACCGTGACCTGATGCTGTGCCATCTGATGCAGCGCTTAGTTTTTAGTCTATGTACTGTAGGCATCTGTTTCCTACAGAGACCGCCTGCTGCATTTACACGTTACTTGTACGGTATTTCACGGACGCTTTCCTGCGCTTCCCTGCGACTGTGCAAATACCGTACAAATCAGGGCCTGGGGCCGGCTGGAGCCATCATTGCGTTATACGCTCGCACAACGCATTTTTATTTAGACATTGTCCCTTTTAAACATTTTCATGCGCCCTGGTCCCAGCGATGCAGGACTTATCCCCTAGTGGTCAGGCGAACGCAGGCGTTATAACGCCGTTATAGGGGCGTGCATAACTAAGGCAGCGTGGCGGAATACACAGCCATACCGTAAGCTGTACACAGGAAGCGGCCAAAATCCTGCGGCAGGTCATGGCAACCACTATTATGCTAATGGGTCCGATGGTTACGTGACCTTGCGTGCTGATCAGGCTGGGAATAAAGAGAGATGGGTGGCTTAGTATGGGGCTGGGCGTCTGCATCTTGTCCTCGGTCTCCGTGCGTATGCACTCATTAGCATATTCTCGCAGCGGCAGGGTGCGTGCGTCTGCATCCGTGCGTTCCTTGCTGAATCAGGCCCCAAGTCCCTAACCATTGCTGCAGCGCCATTTTCTGCACCGGTGGGGAAGGGGCCGCTATATACAATATGGCCCCTGCTCCTGTTATGTACATGGCCTATCCGGCGTGATATAGGCCATGGTTCGGGAGCCTGTACTCGCTGTCTGGCTGTGACTGGCACTTGGCCAGGGCTGGTAATGGGCTGTCGGTGACAGGTGTCTGTAATCTCCCCTCAGGATTTGTGTCACATCCAGCAATAGCCATAGAGCCGCCCCGGTGAGGCCCATTATCCAGGTGCTATATTAGATGTGGGAGTGAAGCAGAAATCATCTCCCCGCTGACCCCAGACATAATCACCGGAGCCTGGGGGGCTGCTGACAGCTGTATATACCCCGGGGAGAGGAGAGGATGGGCTGTGCCTCGCTGCCGTTCCCTGATTACATGTTTATTCTGCCGACTGCGCCTATTATTATCTCCTATCCAGAACTGTGCCGCCAGAGAGCGCCCCCCAGGAGACCCCGTCACAGCTGCCGCTCAGTCTGATCTCCGCGGCCTAAGTAACTTTCCCGGCCGTGTATTATGTACAGACAACTGTGTTATGGTGACACGATCCCTGTAACACAGACCAGCCGGACCCTAGGACCGTACAGCCCGCAACTGCACTCAGTCATAGTGTCCCTTTATATACAGGTGTCACTACTACTGCCGGCAGCTGCTAGCAGCACTGTGATGTCCTCTCTGCACTCAGTCATAGTGTCCCTTTATATACAGGTGTCACTACTACTGCCGGCAGCTGCTAGCAGCGCTGTGATGTCCTCTCTGCACTCAGTCATAGTGTCCCTTTATATACAGGTGTCACTACTACTGCCGGCAGCTGCTAGCAGCACTGTGATGTCCTCTCTGCACTCAGTCATAGTGTCCCTTTATATACAGGTGTCACTACTACTGCCGGCAGCTGCTAGCAGCACTGTGATGCTCACTAATATAATATGAATGTAACGTGTATATATAGTATGTGTGTGTGTGTGTGTGTGTGTATATATATATATATATATATATATATATATATATATATATATACACATTTACAGTCTGGTGCATAAATGCCATCAGACTACTCCACATGCCCTGTATATGCCATCTGACTTTTTCATATCCTTTATATGCCATCAGACTCCTCATGCCCTATATATCCTGTCAGACTACTCATTATGCCCTTTATATGCTATCTGTACCCCCATACCCTTTGTGTCATCAGCCTTTTTCATACCCTTTCTTTGCCATGAGACTCCTCCTAATTCCATTTCTGTTCCACCCTGCTCCTCCTGATGCCCTTTATATGCCATCAGACTCCCCATGCCCTTTATATACCATCAGACTGCTCCTCTTGAACTTTATATGCCATACAAACCTCTCCGCATGCCACATCTATGCCATTAGACTCTTCCATATGCCACTTGCATATTATCAGACCCTCTTCATGCCACATATGCCATCAGTCTTTTCTTTATATCCTTTATATGCCATCAGAATCCTCTACATGTCCTATACAGTCAGGTGCATAAATATTGGGACAGTGACAGAATTTTCATATTTTGTCCTCTATTCACCACCACAATGGCTTTGAAATGAAACAAACAAGATGTGCTTTACCTGCAGACTTTCAGATTTAATTTGAGGGTAATTACATCCAAATCAGGTGAACGGTGTAGGAATTACAACGGTTTCTATATGTGCCTCCCACTTTTTAAGGGGCCAAAAGTAATGGGACAAACTAAACAATCCTAAATCTAACTTTCACTTTTTAATACTTTGTTGCAAATCCTTTGCAGGTAATTACAGCCTGAAGTCTGGAACGCATAGACATCACCAAACGCTGGGTTTCATCCCTGGTGATGCTCTGCCAGGCCTCTACTGCAAATGTCTTCAGTTCCTGCTTGTTCTTGGGGCATTTTCCCTTCAGTTTTGTCTTCATCAAGTGAAATGCATGCTCAATCGGATTCAGGTCAGGGGATTGACTTGGCCATTGCATAGCATTCAACTTTTTAGCCTTAAAAAACTCTTTGGTTGCTTTTGCAGTATGCTTCGGGTCATTGTCCATCTGCACTGTGAAGCGCTGTCCAATGAGTTCTGAACCATTTAACTGAATATGAGCATATAATATTGCCCGAAACACTTCAGAATTCATTCTGCTGCTGTTGTCAGCAGTCACATCATCAATAAATACAAGGGAACCAGTTCCATTGGCAGCCATACATGCCCACGCCATGACACTACCACCACCATGCTTCACTGATGAGGTGGTATGTTTTGGATCATGAGCGGTTCCTTTCCTTCCCCATACTCTTCTCTTCCCATCACTCTGGTACAAGTTGATCTTTGTCTCATCTGTCCATAGGATGTTGTTCCAGAACTGTAATGGCTTTTTTTAGATGTTATTTGGCAAACTCTAATCTGGTCTTCCTGTTTTTGTGGCTCACCACCAATGGTTTACATCATGTGGTGAACCCTCTATATTCACTCTTGTGAAGTCTTCTCTTGATTGTTGACTTTGACACATATACACCTATCTCCTGGAGAGTGTTCTTGATTTGACCAACTGTTGTGAAGGGGTTTATCTTCACCAGGGAAATAATTCTTCTGTCATCCACCACAGTTGTTTTCCGTGGTCTTCCGTGTCTTTTGGTGTTGCTGAGCTCTCCGATGCATTCTTTCTTTTTAAGAATGTTCCAAACAGTTGATTTGACCACACTTAATGTTTTTGCTATCTCTCTGATGGGTTTGTTTTGATTTTTCAGCCTAATGATAGCTTGCTTCACTGATAGTGACAGCTCCTTGGATCTCATATTGAGAGTCGACAGCAACTGATTCCAAATGCAAATGTCACACCTAGAATCAACTCCAGATCTTTTACCTGCTTAATTGATAATGAAATAACGAGGGAATAGCCCACACCTGTCCATGAAATAGCTTTTGAGTTGATAGTCCCATTACTTTTGGCCCCTTAAAAAGTGGGAGTCACATATAGAAACCGTTGTAATTCCTACACCGTTCACCTGATTGGATGTAATTACCCTCAAATTAAATCTGAAAGTCTGCAGGTAAAGCACATCTTGTTTGTTTCATTTCAAAGCCATTGTGGTGGTGAATAGAGGCCAAAATATGACAATTATGTCACTGTCCCAATATTTATGCACCTGACTGTATATGCCATAAGTCTTTTCTTTATATCCTATATATGCCATCAGACTCCTCCTCATACCCTTTATATGAAATCAGAATTCTCCTATTTCCATTTCTGTTCAACCCTACTTCTTCTCATGCCCTTTATATGCCATCAGTATCCTCATACACTATATATGCCATCAGTATCCTCATACACTATATATGCCATCAGTATCCTCATACACTATATATGCCATCAGTATCCTCATACACTATATATGCCATCAGTATCCTCATACACTATATATGCCATCAGTATCCTCATACACTATATATGCCATCAGTATCCTCATACACTATATATGCCATCAGTATCCTCATACACTATATATCCCATCAGTATCCTCATACACTATATATGCCATCAGTATCCTCATACACTATATATGCCATCAGATTCTTCTTGATACCCTTTATATGCCATCTGACTCCTCCTCATTCCCTTTATATGCCATCAGGCTCCTCTACATTCCCTTTATATGCCATCAGACTCCTCCTCATTCCCTTTACATGCCATCTGACTCCTCCTCATTCCCTTTACATGCCATCTGACTCCTCCTCATTCCCTTTATATGCCATCTGACTCCTCCTCATTCCCTGTATATGCCATCTGACTCCTCCTCATTCCCTGTATATGCCATCTGACTCCTCCTCATTCCCTGTATATGCCATCTGACTCCTCCTCATTCCCTTTATATGCCATCTGACTCCTCCTCATTCCCTTTATATGCCATCTGACTCCTCCTCATTCACTGTATATGCCATCTGACTCCTCCTCATTCCCTTTATATGCCATCTGACTTCTCCTCATTCCCTTTATATGCCATCTGACTCCTCCTCATTCCCTTTATATGCCATCTGACTCCTCCTCATTCCCTGTATATGCCATCAGACTCCTCTTCATTCCCGTTATATTCCATCTGACTCCTCTTCATTCCCGTTATATACCATCTGACTCCTCCTCATTCCCTTATATGACAAACTACTCTACAAGCTCTTTATATGCCATAAGACCTCTCCACATGCCACATCTATGTTATTAGACTTCTTCACATGCCACTTGCATGTTATCAGAGCCCTCCACATGCCCCTTACATGCCAACAGACCAGTCAAAATCCCCCTGCATTCCATCAGACTCCTCCTCATGCCCTTTATATGCCATCAGAATCCACCCATATGCCCTTTATATGCCATCCAAATCCTCCAAATGCCCTTTTTATGTCATCAGATGACTTCACATGCCCTTCTGTTGCCATCATATGACTTTCATGCCATTTTATCCCAACAGACTCCTTTGCAAGTCTCTTAATGCTGTAAGACCTCTGCCTGTGCCCCATGTGTCCTATATATGTCTCTTGCTCCTTGTATGCCATCAGACCCCGCATCATGCTACTTGTATGCAATCAAACTTCCCCATATGCACCTTCAACATGCTGTACAGATATCAGTAAGGGGAAGTGTAAGGTCCTTACGACCCTTCTCAGTATGTTACACAGTAAGGTGAAGTGTCTAGGGTTTGAAAATGGAATCCATTCAGACTGAAAACAAATATAAGTGGAAGAAGCATTTACGGTGTTGAATGACTGCCAGCTTGGTGGTTAGGGTGAGATGAAATTTGCAGAATCAGATTGGCACTGCCACGGTTCTGCCAGTCCCTGATGCAATATGTTATGGGATTGCAAGTTCCAGCAAACCACTGTTTGCTGATGTGATAAAATGTGGGTTGAAGAGTGAGTTTGTACTTTGAAGAGTTAGTTCTATATTTGGTAAGCACCCCTTACCCTAAAGAGGTGGGAGGTGAGGTGGGAGGTGTATGTGTCTCTGATTAAAGCAATGAAGTGCTGAGTATTGGAGAAAGGGGCAGTTCTGTGTGAGGATTATCCAATTTTTCTTTGGGAGGTGAAGTTAGGGGGTGAGATGGCAAATGATGGGCTCTCATCCTGTATCGTTACACTTCCTGGAAGCTACTTATTGTCCTGGGACACGGAGCGTGTTATTTATCCAGTACTTGGCATTTACATTACATAGCACCAAGGAGATCTGGCCAAAATAGGAATAAAACAGGTTTGTGTTCATTTCAAGTCATGGCGACCTGACATGGTCGTTTCCTAACTGAGCCGGGACTGTGTATGGTGACCTTTCCTAATCTAGCCACACCCTCTGTGACCTCATTCCTCATCGCAGTGACATCACTCGTCACACGGCCATGCTTTATAGCTATAGTATGATGTGAGAATTTTTACCATTGCACTAACGAGGAGAGGAGGGTTCTGGGAAGATGCAAAGTGATTATGGCGATGTGAAAAAAAAAAAATCAATATTCAGTTTATTATTAATCTGCAAGTATAGTGACTATTCCCATAATATAAACAGGTAAAGTCCTATAACAGGAAAATGTTTCTACGTTTTAGACACTAAACAAATACAGAATAAAATTATGAGCTCATTGTCCACTGAGCAGGGAAATGGGAATTATTTAGTATCTGTGTGTATTCTCTACACATAGATTTATGTATGTATGTATGTATGCTTCCGTCTCTCCTCTGCTCACCTCAGTAACGGCACAGAGGAGGCTGAGCCCTGAGCACAGGCCTCCAGTCTGACTGGCCTCCTATGAGCACAGGCCTGCAGTCTGACTGGCCTCCTCTGAGCCCTGAGCACAGGCCTCCAGTCTGACTGGCCTCCTCTGAGCCCTGAGCACAGGCCTCCAGTCTGACTGGCCTCTTCTGAGCCCTGAGCACAGGCCTCCAGTCTGACTGGCCTTCTCTGAGCACAGGCCTCCAGTCTGACTGGCCTCTTCTGAGCCCTGAGCACAGGCCTCCAGTCTGACTGGCCTCTTCTGAGCCCTGAGCACAGGCCTCCAGTCTGACTGGCCTTCTCTGAGCACAGGCCTCCAGTCTGACTGGCCTCTTCTGAGCCCTGAGCACAGGCCTCCAGTCTGACTGGCCTCTTCTGAGCCCTGAGCACAGGCCTCCAGTCTGACTGGCCTTCTCTGAGCACACGCCTCCAGTCTGACTGGCCTCTTCTGAGCCCTGAGCACAGGCCTCCAGTCTGACTGGCCTCTTCTGAGCCCTGAGCACAGGCCTCCAGTCTGACTGGCCTTCTCTGAGCACAGGCCTCCAGTCTGACTGGCCTCTTCTGAGCACAGGCCTCCAGTCTGACTGGCCTCTTCTGAGCCCTGAGCACAGGCCTCCAGTCTGACTGGCCTCTTCTGAGCCCTGAGCACAGGCCTCCAGTCTGACTGGCCTTCTCTGAGCACAGGCCTCCAGTCTGACTGGCCTCTTCTGAGCCCTGAGCACGGGCCTCCAGTCTGACTGGCCTCCTCTGAGCCCTGAGCACAGGCCTCCAGTCTGACTGGCCTCCTCTGAGCCCTGAGCACAGGCCTCCAGTCTGACTGCCCTACTGTAGAAGGAATGCTGGCTGTGTTATCCCATGCCTGTCGCTTATCACAGTAATTATCATCTGATTGTATTACAGTTAGATGTTATCAGTCTGTCTGTATACAGAGATTTGTCCTGTATAGTATTCTACAATCACAGCCGCATATAGATACAATATTCCATTCTCTTTGCAGAACGTGTCACATCACAGCCAATCAAACAGGAAAAGTTGGATTATGTCAAGGTGTCGGTGGGAAGCCATGGGTCAGATGCCACGACAGTAACACCTAGAGGTGAGATCCATTGCAGAAAAATACTAAATGTGGACTATCTGGTGGAATTTAGATGTGGCTTTCCGTGTGTTGAAAGAATGTTCCATGTTTTTGGTGAAATGTGCAATAGATCCCATGGTCCTGGTGTTGGGGAAATGTAGATCCCATCTGGGTGTTGGGGAAATGTAGATACATGTAGATCCTGTGGTCTGGGTGTTGTGGAAATGGGGATCCCATGGTTTGGGTGTTGATTTAATGTAAATCCCGTTGTCTAGGTGTTTGGTAAATGTGGATATTGTGTCTGTATATTGAGTAAATGTTGGTTCTGGGTGTTGGGGAGATGTGGATCCCATGGTCTGTTGGAGAAATGTGGATCTTGTGGTCTGGGTGTTGACGAAAGTGGATCACATGGTCTGGGTGTTGGGAAATGTGGATACTGTGTCGTATATTTAGTAAATGTTGGGAAATGTGGATACTGGGTCTCATTCGCTCGCAAGCGGGTCGATGGTACCCAAATGCGCATGCGCACGACGGAGGGAGCTCCGTCGTGCGCATGCGCGAGACCCACAGAGCGACGAGGAAGCCGTCGCTCCGGGTCTCGCAACAAAGGGGGCGTGCTGTCGATGTTGATTGACAGCACGCCCCCTTTGGTGGGCGTGCCGGGGCCGTGGCTGCCAGACGGAGGCGTTCCCATGGGAACGCCTACCGTCTGGGTCCGGCCCCACTGATGTCAGTGGGAGTGATTTTGGCTCTGATAGAGTCACTGGGCTTGCGGCAACGAGACCCTACCGCAGGGTCTCGTCGCAAGCCCGATGGTCGTGATGGTCTTGACCATCACGACCATCATCATGGACGCTCGCATAAGCTGTGGGTGGTCACCTACAGCTATGCGAGCGTCCAAGAGGCTGCTCCAAGAGTAGGTAGGAGGGCCCTGATTCAGAGCGAGCGCTCTGGTCAGAGCGTCCGGCTCTGAATCAGGCCCACTGTGTCTGTATATTTAGTAAATGTGGATCCTGTGGTCTGGGTGTTGAGGAAAGTCAATCACATGATCTGGGTGTTGGCAAAATATAGGTACAGTGTTCAGGGAGTTGAAGAAATGAGGATCCTGTGGTGTGTGTTGATTGAAATGTGGATCCCCTGGTCTGAGTGTTTAGAGAAATATAGATCCCATTGTCTTGGTGTTGGGGAAACATAGATCCCATGGTTTGGGTGTTGGGTAAATGTGGATCCTGTGGTCTGAGTGTGGACAAAAGTGGATCACGTGGTCTGGGTGTAGGGAAATGTGGATACTGTGGGGGTCATTCAGACCCGCTCGCTCGAGCGGGTCGATGTTGGGCCAATGCGCATGCGCACGATGGAGGGAGCTCCGTCGTGCACATGCGCAAGACCCGGCGAGCGACGAGAAATACATCGCTCGGGGTCTCGCACCAAAGGAGGCGTGCTGTCGATGGTGACTGACAGCACGCCCCCTTTGGTGGGCATGCCGGGGGCGTGGCTGCCAGACGGAGGCATTCCCATGGGAACGCCTACCGTCTGAGTCCGGCCCCACTGACATCACTAGTGATGTCAGTGGGAGTGATTTTGGCTCTGATAGAGCCAAAATCACTCCAGGGCTTGCGGTCACCGAGACCCTACTGCAGGGTCTCGTCGCAAGCCCGATGGTCGCGATGGTCTCGACCATCATCATGGACGCTCGCATAGCTGTGGGTGGTAACCCACAGCTATACGAGCGTCCAAGAGGCCGCTCCATTGTTAGGGCGAGCGAGCGCTCTGGTCAGAGAGTTCAGCTCTGAATCAGGCCCTGTGTCTGTATATCGTAAATAAATATTGATCCCATGTTCTAGGAGTGGGGGAAATGGGATACTGTGTTCTTTGTTGGGGAAATGTGGATCCCGTAGTATAAGTGTTGAGGAAAGTGGCTTATGTGGTCTGTGTTTTGCGAAATGTGGATACTGTGTTGTATATTGAGCAAATGTTGATCCGTGTTCTGGATGTTGGACCCCGTGTTCTGGGTGTTGAGGAAATGTGGATCCCGTGGTCAGGGAGTTGGGGAAATGGTGATCCTCTGGTGTGTATGGATGAAATGTAATCCCATGGTCTGAATGTTGGAGAAATTTGGATCCCGTGTGTTGGATGTTGGGGAATGTATATCCTGTTTTCTGGGTGTTGGGAAAACATGGATCTCAAGGTTTGGGTGTTGGGGAACTGTGGATACAGTGGTCTGTTTTGATTAAATTTAGAGCCTGCGGTCTGGGTGTTAATGAAATGTGGATCCCGTGGTCTGGGTGTTGGGGAAATGTGCATCCCATGGTCTGGGTGTTGAGGAAAGTGGCACATGAGGTCTGGGTGTTGGGTAATGTGGACACTGTGGTCGAGAGTTGGGGAAATTATGATCCTGTTGTATTTGTTGATGAAATGTGGATCCTGTGGTATGAGTGTTGGACAAATGTGGATCCCAGGGTCTAAGTGTTGGAGAAATGTGTATCCTGTGTTCTGGATGTTGGGGAAATTTATATCCCGTGGTCTGGGTGTTGGGGAACCATGGCTTTGTTAAGTGTTGATTAAATGTATTATACCCTGTGGTCTGGGTGTTGATGAATTGTAAATCCTGTGGTCTGGGTGTTGGGGAAATGTTCATCCTACGATCTGAGTGTTGATTCAAGTATGTGAACTATTTCTATGCCACTATTTATTTTTTCTGGTGTCAAAGTCTTTTAAAAAATTGCGTAATTCACAGGATTCAGAGAATTTCATGCATCACATACAGTTTTCAAAAATTCCAGAAGGAACGGTTTGCTGTAGTGAATTTTTTTCTGGTGAATATTTTCCACCAATTAATTAGTTAAGACTTGGACACCAGAAAATAAAATTGTGACATACAAACAGTTCATGTACTTGAATGCATGTAGAAGATCCCATGCATTACACAGGGAATCACCCAGATCCTGTAGTCTTTATGTTGGGGAAACATGGATCCTGTGGTCAGGGAGTTGGGGAAATGTGGATCCCATGGTCTGGCTGTTGTGAAAATGTAGACCCCGTGGTCTGGGTGTTGATTAAATGTATATCCCGTGGTCTGGATGTTAGGGAAAAGTGGGTCCCATGGTTTATGTGTTGATGGAAAGTAGATTCTGTGATCTGGGTGTTTCGGACATGTGGATCCCGTGGTCTGGGTGTTAGGGAAATGCAGTGCCTGTGAGCTGGTTGTTGGGGAAATGTATATCATGTGGTTTTTCTGTTGGGGAATCGTGGATCCTGTGATCATGGAGTTGAAATGTGAATCCTGTAGTCTGTATGTTGATGAAATGTAGAGTCCATGGTCTGGGTGTTGGGGAAATGTTGATCCTGTGGTCTGAGTGTTGATTAAATGAAGATCCTGTGGTCTGTGTTGATGAAATGTAGATCCAATGGTCTTCGTGTTGGGGAAATGTAGTTCCCGTGGTCTGGGTGTTGGGGAAATATGGATACCGTGGTCTTGGTGTTGGGGAAATGTAGACAACATGGTCTCAGAGTTGATTAAATGTAGATCCCGTGGTCTGTATTGGGGAAATGTAGATCCTCTAGTCTTGGTGTTGGGGAAATGTAGATCCCACTGTCTTCGTGTTGGGGTAAATTAGGTCCAGTCGTCTGCTTGTTGGGAAAATATAGATCCCGTGGACTGGGTGTTAAGGATATGTAGATCCCATGGTATAGATGTACAAGTTGACCCCTTTCTTTCAGCTCCATTTCATACCTCTACATCTAAAGATAACTGTGCTATTAAATCATTGTATGTACCCTGGTGCCACTATTCAAAAAACAGTGATTTTCCTACCTATTCTTAAAGAGCCACTGTCCCCTTTATTACTGTGCCATGTCAAGGGATATAGTGGCCCCCTCAGTACACAAAAACACCTGTGCAATATTCCCTTACCTCTTACGCAAAGTAATGCAGTTGATGTTGGATGTTTGTAAAGAGACGTTGTATCATGCTGGGTTGGATCTGTACATAAGTGAGGCTGGGAACACTCATTGGGAGAGCTGCTAACCAGTAGGGAAAGATAGTGATAAGGGACAGTAATAGATGAATGGCAAGGCTTTGCATGGTCCACTGGATGGAGAGTTGACGAAGGCAAGATGTTGGAAGAGATGACTGCCATTGACAGTACTAAGAATGTAACGATGAGAAGATAACACAGCAGGTAACCCAATGGCTTAACCAGCAAAGATAACGTGCGGCGGAAGGTTGTGATGGGGAAATGAGTTGACAGAGGACGGGCAGAAGAGGCTGGTCATAGACAAGGTATTACTGTATGTATAGACAGTCATTATAGTGAGGACCACAACTACTGCACTGTGTGCGGGAGAGCAGTCCCACTTCTGTCAGGGCTCAGAGAGGAAGGTGCCGCTACCATCCCTGGGACAGCAAATCAGGTGACAGGTTTACACATGGAAGAACGCCCCCACTGACCGTGGTGGAACCCCTGGAAAGCAGACATCAAAAACCCCAGTTGTTGCTAAGAAGTCACTGGACAAAAACCACCACTGCATCCAGGGAAAGCTGTCGGAGGAAACTAGTGGCACCAGCAGCAAAAACATGGCACCGAATGCGTTCCTCCTGCCGGAGAGAGTGACGGGATGGGGTGAGGATTTGATGATCACTAATTCAATGTAGAAGAAGCAGCTCTCCACCGGACTACCACACAGGCACAAACTTCATCCCGGAGTCCCAAAGTTTTGGATACTTTATTCTGTCATAAGGGAAATGCAATACATGAACAAAATGCAATACATGAACAAAATGCAACACATGAACAACAAAATGCAATACATGAACAACAAAATGCAATACATGAACAAAATGCAATACATGAACAAAATGCAATACATGAACAACAAAATGCAACACATGAACAAAATGCAACACATGGAAAACAAAATGCAACACATGGAAAACAAAATGCAACACATGGAAAACAAAATGCAACACATGGAAAACAAAATGCAACACATGAATAGCAAAATGCAACACATGAATAGCAAAATGCAACACATGAATAACAAAATGCAACACATGGAAAACAAAATGCAACACATGAATGACAAAAAAATATGTCTTACCTTTTCATTTATGTACTGCATTTTGTTATTCATGTGTTGCATTTTGCTATTCATGTGTTGCATTTTGTTATTCATGTGTTGCATTTTGTTTTCCATGTGTTGCATTTTGTTTTCCATGTGTTGCATTTTGCTATCCATGTGTTGCATTTTGTTTTCCATGTGTTGCATTTTGCTATTCATGTGTTGCATTTTGCTATTCATGTGTTGCATTTTGTTATCCATGTGTTGCATTTTGTTATTCATGTGTTGTATTTTGTTTTCCATGTGTTGCATTTAGCTATTCATCTACTGCATTTTGTTCATGTATTGCTTTCCCTGATGGCGCAGTTTACTTCCCATGATTACCCGTAATGTGCGCAGTTGTACGTCGACTTAATGAAATCTGTCCCAAACTGTCGTACAGCAATTATTCTCAATTACTAATGGTAAGCTAGGCACTGGGACTAGTGTAATAACTGTAAATGTATTAAAAAGGAACATGTATAGTGCCTTGGTGTATAAAGCAGAGCATATTTCACAGGCTTGGTAACATGCTCTAACTGTATTTGTATTTAATGTAAAATGTCTATTAAAGAAATATGCATTTAACTTTCTATCTGGAGTTCTATGGGGATCCAGAACTCTCTGTGGGCTGTTGGGTCCCCCAGCCCCCTTCCAGGAAAATGGAATACCCTCCCATGCAGCCTCCTTAGGGGTATGAGGAGGTGCGTGTGGAGCTGGCAGATGCAGAGTGTTTTCTGTGAGCTTCTCGGCAGACAGAACCTCTCTGCCTGAGGATCTTGTCTACCTGTCCATGGAGCCCAGATTCGTGTAGAGGAGGTGGTAAGGTCCCGTGGCAGAATCCTGGAAGTGTTTTGGAGGGAGCTATCCCCCTCCTCCTAGACGTGGTGGCACCTGGGTGTTGACTATCTGCCCATGTGGTCTCAGGCACAGAGGAGTAACCCACTCGCCACTGCACATAAGGGACAATGTTAACTCTCTGTATGTACAGAATATGACCAGCACATGCACTAAGCTTGATTGGTTAAGGGACCCAGGGTGGACTTTTACTCCCTGTTGTATTGTGTATTGAACCAGATAAAAGACTGGCCTGCGTGCTCTGAGTGTGTATATCCTTTGAACATCAGGAAGGACTGTACTTTAACATCTGTATACTGTGATTACTCTGAGCACTTTCAGCAAGGGGGAGTTGTCTTTTTCAAAACATTGAGCAATAAACATCTTGCCTTTAAGACAACTCCTCTGCTGTATCCCGCGACAACTAAAGTACCGCCGAACAATGTTCCATTCTCCGCCTGTCCTGGATTGAGCCCAGTGTCTCCAAGCTAATGCCCTCTACCAGCTACCCATGCAGACTGGTCTATGGTGGTAATTAGTTGACACTATCCAGGAAGTGTTGCAGCTGCGTGTCCATGCACACCCGGAAGTAGGCGGTTCTAGGTGCCGGTGTAGGAGCCTGGGATAAGTGGTTCCAGGTGCCAGTGTAGGAACCTGGGTGGAAATAAGTTTCACAAGTGCCTTTGTAGGAGCTTGGTGATAGCAGCAAGTTACCCTCTCACTATGCAGGGGATGGAGTCAGTAACAGGCAGTTACTGACGGTAAGAGGGAATCTGTAATACTCCAAGATCCAGGCAGATCAAAAGTAATCTGTGATAGCCTGGTAGGACGAGGTTATCCAGTCACAATAGATATATCTCCTCTGGCATGGCCAATCTCTGTGCAACAAACTGGCCTCTCTTCACGTCTGGTTCATCTCCCTCCTAACTTCCTAGCCATGACTGATAGTTGGCTCTCCACATCCGAGATAACTTTTAGCCTGATGTTCTGTGTCACTCACGCACCGACAAGGTGGTGGCGTTTTATTCTTCTCTATCCTGCCTGCAAAGTCATTGCCCCCTCAGCCCTCTCTCTCCTTCTCCTCATTTCAGGTCCACTCAATCCTACTACTCCACCCTATTCATCTTGAAGTTTCTTTCATCTTCCGTCCCTCTGGCCCTGCTGCCCACTTCCCAGACAACTGCCCCATTTTCTCTCTCCTGACCTTCCATCCCTTATCCTGGTGACTCCAATATCCTACTTGACAATCTGACGTATACCTCTGCTCCCAAAAATCCTCTCCCTCTTTTTCCCTTTTTTCGACCTTACTCAATGAACCTCCGCCCATTCCAGCAGTTACATGCAGGATCAAGTCATGTTTGGCTACAGTAAAGGGCCCCATACACCTGAGCCGTGATTCTCCGTTCTGCCGGCCAACCCGCCACATCGATGATCAGGGAAATTCAACATGTTAAAAAAAAAAAAAAAAAACCCTGACTATCCGATTCTAACCATTTTTGGGTCTGGATTGAGAAATCAAGATTTTACAACATGTTGAATATCCACGATCCCCTGGTCCCGACGTCGCAGAACGGGGAATTGCGGCAATCCATTGCAGATGTATGGACTCCTAACTTTCCATTCCCTCACCCTAACCGCCATCTTCTCTTTTTTTCTCCTCTATTAAGAACTGCCTTCCCTCTCTGCAATGATTGTTGTATGCGAACAACCTATAATGTACTTATATGTCACGTTACAATGTATATTCCTAGTACAGCACAGCAGCACTTTGTGGCACCTTATAAATAAAGGTAATTACCATAATAATTATCATTCACATACATCCAGCAATATGTGGCTTTAATATCAGTTCTGTGTTGTCCGCATGACTTCGTGCTTCTCGTTGCTGTAACTACACTAACACAAACCTTAAGGAAAGAGTATTGAGAGCACTTAGTGGAGAGAACAGCCAGGCAGAAAGCTGTGTACAACGTCCGTCCTTTACATTATACTACAGAACATAAACTATAAGAAGGAGCTTGTGTCTCCGGGCCCAGTGTCACAAGTCGCGGTCACGACTTGCTTCCCTCTAGCAATTTACCTCCTTCTGGCAGTCTGGTTCCAGTTCCGTCGGTTGCTAGGCGATCTGGACGCCGCAGGATGTCACATGCTGTCCACAACTTGGCATAATTGGTTCCTTCCCCTTTTTGTACATGCTGGCTTTTTGCCACCTTGCTGACTATAGTGTTCCTGTAGATCCTATCAGCTCAGCCGCACCGTCAGCATTCTGTATGAGCTTGTGGAAGTGTATTCTGGTACTCCAGCGGAATTACCTTGCTCCCGGCTCTCAGCCTCTTCAACGCCTCCCTAGCCGCACCAGCAGCTTCCGTGCTACCACTGGTTCATCAGCTTTCTCAAAAGGCTCCCTCGCTTCCATCATCTCTCAAACCACTCCGCAGGCTTCTCAGCCGCACCAGCTGCCTCCGGCTTTCAAAGCCATATCACAGTACATAGACTTGTGTACCGGCTCTCAAAGCTGCAGTACACTTATTAGTAAACAAACTTGTGTACCGGCTCTCAAAGCCACATCAATTGTGTACTTTTTTTTCTGCTACTGGCTCCGAGCGGCACCATCGGCTCCAAAGCCACTGCACGTGCATACCAACTTCTGCTACCTGCTCCGAAGCCGCACCATAGGCTCGCAAAGCTGCATCAATTGTATACTTCTACAACCGGCTTCAGGCTGCACAATCTGTTCTCAAAGCTGCATCAATTGTGTTCTTTCTTCTGCTACCGGCTCCAAGCCGCACCATCAGCTCTCAAGGCCACATCACTGGTACTCCAAGCCCTGCTAACCAGTTCTTGCTGCACCATCGGTTCCCGGACCGCTCCTTCAGTTCACGAAGTCGTTCCATCGACTCTGAAGCCTACCTGTATCTGTTCCCGTCGTTCCTCTCACCACTGAATCTCATTGTACCTTTGTGTGAATCACTACTACCCCGAGTTTTAAGACCAGGCGGCCGCCTAAGTACCGGTGAACGTGTCTCAGTTCTAGGGGAACAACGGGCGGTTGTTAGTGGCAGAAGACCTCACTAGCCTGGATTCTAGGGGATTCATGCGGAGCAGGCTTTTGGATTCATAACACCCAGTCACAGTATAAAATCTGACCCACATTAGGGGGTACCGTTCCTGGTAGTAATTATACACTGTACCCTTCCTGCCCAGAGATGGTTCATGTTCCAATAAGAGCTGGAGTGGCCACGTAATTTTTGTGCTGGTGTAGGTCACCCTGATTTACCATTTGTTGAAACAGAGCCTATACATGTGTTCTTCTATCAGCAGGAAGGGCGTCGTCCCAGCCAATCAGACATGAAGATCTGGACTCTGCAGAGATACCAGTGAGCAGCCACGGGTCAGACAGGGCAGGAGCCGCAGCGAGAGGTGAGAGCGCTGGGGTAATTGGTGTGAGGCCACGAGACGTTAACACGGTTCTCCTACTTTGGTGTGTGTGTGTGTGTGTATTTGTGTGTGTGTGTGTGTGTATATGTGTATGTATGTATGTGTGTGTGTATGTATGTATGTATATATATATATATATATATATATATATATATATATATATATATATAAACATATACGCAGAACTGTAAATACTGTGCAAAAGTTTCAGGCAGGTGTGAAGAAATGTTAAAAAGTAGGAATGCTTACAAAAATAGAAGTGTTAATAGTTTATTTTTCTTCTTCAGGGTCCATAGGGCTCCACATGTAGACAATGGGTTGTAGGTGGTACTTGGAGGACCGAACAGCAAAAACTTTTCAATCCCAGGATTCTCCGGTCCTTCATCCGATACACTGTCCGCAGCCTAAGGGCAGCTCCGTTTTGTTGGTGTCCGGCAAGAGCGGAGTCACCATTTTGCCCAAGCTTATTTTTTTACATTTATTTTAATTTCTAGTTATTTTACTACTGAACAGCAGCGCGAGACGTCTGCACTGCTGCTCCATCACCCCTCTGCGGCGCTGTGACACCAGCCCACTGCTAGGTACCTCTGGTGGGGCTCTGACCTAGCTATCAGGCTCCCCGGACCTCAGACTGCAGCCCTGAATTCAGGGGACAGAGGATCCCCGCTTTACGCAGTTTTGCCTCCAGTCTCAGGAGACAAAGCGGTGGGGCTGATGTGGACACTGAGTTGCCCAGGACTCCACTAGACCGCCAGGGCATATATATCATTGGCGCAGGGCATATTTTACAGGACAGGGGACCCGGTGGTTAATGTCAGCAAGGGGATAAGGTGCTCTCCCTGAAGCCCCTCCCCCAGCTCATGGCGCCATTCCTCTGCGGTCTTGCTGCTCCTCCCTCACCGTCCGCCCCCTCAGAGACGCGCGGCAGCCATTTTCTGCATTCAGGTCTCTGGGAACGCTGGGTCCAGTCGGCTCCGTCGTGTGCATGCGCTATGGGCCACCATCGACCCTGTTGCGAGCACTCAGCGCTTGCGACCGGGTCTGAATCAGGCCCCGAACCTGCTCCTAGGGCAAAAGAACTAGTATTTAAATGACAGAAGGTAGTTTTACTCGAGTTTCCTCACTCTGACCAGCTATCTGACCATATGAGCGAGGCATGGAATATGCCCAGTAATAGATTTCAGCTGCCTAAACATTTAACTTCCTTTTACCCTCTTCCCGCAACTTATTGCACTAAATGGGTAGTTCCCCCAGCAGTGGATTCCCACGTAACACGTCTGGTAAAGAATGCTACCTTACCCATCCATACTGCAACCTACTTGAAGGAGGCAATGGATAGAAGGATGGAAGCTTGTTTAAAATCTATATACTCGTCCTGCTAGGGCTACGGCCTGGGTGGAAAAAGCCATTGAGAGTTGGGCAGAGGCCCTAGAAGATACATTTCCCTCTGATGCTTCGAGGGAACAGCTGTCCTATATATCTCACATTAGAGATGCAGCCTCCTATTTAGGTGAAGAGCTATGGATACGGCTCTCCTAGCCTTATGTAGTGACCCGCCTTATTGTTTGGCTCTACTCATGGAAGGCAGATTTGGACTCTTAAAAGGGCTCTGGAGTCTCTGCCTTATTCTGGGGATATCCTGTTTTGGACCAGAATTGGACAAAATTGTGACTACCTTGGCATCTTCCAAGACAGCATTCGTGCTCTCTGCATATAATGCAAAGCCTCGGATGTAATTTTTTTGGTCCTTTTCTTCCTTAAGGAAAAGTTAAAGGTCAGTCCTTTCCAAGGCATCGACTAAGGCCTCCCGGCCTTGGACCAAACAGACCTGGGCTACTAGACATCCACCTACCAAATCTGAGGACAAGCCTTCAGCCTGACAAGTTTATCAGGGTGCCCAGGTTTCATATGGAAACCCTCCGCTCTATTATCCTAGCTATGGAGCCTGGGGATTTTATGGTGTCTCTGGACATTCAAGGTGCTTACCTACATGTACCTATAGCGCCTTCTCATCAACAATATCTCCAGTTTGCTATACTACAGCAGCACTACCAATTTCAGGCTCTGCCGCTTGGCCTATCAACGGCCCCTCGGGTCTTTAACAGATCACGGCAGTTATGATGGCCTATCTTCATCGTCGATGGATCAGACTACTTCCATACTTGTATGATCTCTTGCTGTTGGCTAGCTCCCCAGAAATTCTTCACAGCCATCTGCAGGTAACCACTGCCTTTCTACAAACGCACGGTTGGATGAGCAACTAAAAAAAGTCTTCCCTGACACCTTCTCAAAGAATGGTACATTTGGGAGCCCTCCTGGACTCTCCGATTCCGAGAATCTTCCTAACAGCATACAAGATCTCAATAATATAGCACCAAGTGCGCAGACTGCTGCTCAGTCGCCGAGAGTCAATTCACTCTGCAATGCACACCTTGGGATCCATGGTGTCCACCTTCGACATGGTGGAGTTTGCTCAGATTTACTCCAGGCCCTGACAACACCTGATCCTCTCCTGGTGGAACGGGCTACCCCATCTGCTCATAGCCCAGACAATGGCCTCCACCTGTCCCTAGCCTGATGGCTACAGACAACATCCCATTTAGACAAGGGTTGCCCCTTTTGGATGCCAGGTTGGGTGCAGTGACTGGCCAGCACTCCTTCCAGTACCGCTGGACACCAATCGAAGCAGTATTACCAATCAACATCCTGGAATTACAAGGGACCCCAGCGTGGCTTTCATGGACACATTATCTGTGAAGTGCGTATCTCTTCCCTCCAATTTCCCTGCTTCTTCGAGTTCTTGGAAAGTTCAAGCAGGAAGGGGAAACAGTCCTGTTGATGGCTCTGGCTTAGCTCAGACTTGGCCCAGGCAAAGTCTCCATAGACGTTCCTCCTCAACTTCCTCTACAAGTAGACCTGTTGTCTCAGGGTCCATGTCTACATCCGGACCTAGCCTGTCTGTCTTTAATGGCTTGGCTTCTGAGACATCCCTCCTAACGGCTCTGTGGTCCAGACCATGCTCAGAACACATAAACCAGCCTCAGCCAGAATTTATCACCGAATATGTCATACATGTTTCCAGTGGTGTGCTCCCAGAAACTATGACCCACAAGTTTTTAAGGTTTCTAGAATTCTTGCCTTTCTTCAGGCTGGATTAGATCTAGGGCTCCGCCTAGCATCTCTGAAAGTGCACGTCTCTGTCCATCTGTTTCCAGTGCAGATTTGCTCCTCTACCGGATGTTCACACCTTCCTGCAAGGTGTTCTACGTATACAACCTCCCTTGGCCTCCTGTGGCTCCATGGGATTTGTCAGTGGTGCTCCACGCACTTCAGGAACCTCCATTCGAACCCCTGGAATCAGTGGATGTCAAGTAGCTCACTGCGAAGACTCTGTTTCTTCTGGCTATAACATCTGCCTGTAGGGTATCTGATTTAGGGCGCTTTCATGTTGCTCCCCCTTTTCAATCTTTCATCAGGACAGGGCTGTTCTTAGAATGTGCCCGGGCTTCCTTCCCAAGGTGGTTTCTTGTTTCCACCTTAATGAGGAAATTGTGATTCCGGCCTTTCAATCACCAGACCTCTCGGCAGGCGAGGCCACTTTGGATATGGTCTGTGCTCTGAGGATCTACATGGACCGTACTAGTTCCATCAGGAAATCTGACTCCCTCTTTGTCCTATATGGATTCCACAAGAAAGGAGGGATGGCCAGCTGACAAACAGACTCTGGCTAGATGGATTCGCATAAACAAAGAATAGATTAACTGTGTTGGGACATAGGGTGACTATATATATATATATATATATATATATATATATATATATATTTAAAATAGTATGTAATGTATTGCACCTTTAAAATGAAGGTTATTGATGGATAATAGACAATTGACGTATCTCATATTGCCTCATAAATGTATCTATTTTGGCACACATGGTATGTAAAACATTTAATATAGCTGATCAGACTCCTATAAAAAAGTTTGTATCCCAATAGCCAGATACAACTTGAAACACAAAAATGCCAACATATGTAAACAATTCCAGACTGTGGTAATAAAAAATTCACGTGATGGATACCATGTCCGAGAGTATACTGATACTTTGGAGATTCTTTGATTACCAGAAATAGGTGTCTGTAGTTAATTTGCAGCTCTCCCTATAGATGTTGGAATGTTTAATGTAGGTTCAATTTTTCCTGTCACGGTGATTGAAAAAATTCTTTGGTAATTAGCAAAAACTCAATCAGTATATAGCATTCCAGACGTATTTTTAAGGATAAGTCCAGTCATAACTTCCAATGTGAATACCTTTACTGATCAATATGTAACAGTCCCGTATATGGCACTTCTATGAGTGAGGTATAAATCAGTGTTATCACTAGCTATCTATAACCAGTATTGTACCTGTAGGTGGATCAACACGGCACAGAGGAATATCTGGATATACTGGGATAATGCAATCATCGGCAGCTCCCGTCTCTGTACAGCCGATGGGCGTTGGATGATGGCATATGGTGCCCGGCAGTCAAATGGCAGCTTTTGGCGGCTCCGTGGTTAAAGCTGGTCTCCGTCCTTGCAGTGATCCTGACGGATCAGCTAGTTATTGCTAGGTTAACAGATGGCTCCCGTCTCCGTGTTGCTGGCAGCGTGGTATACCAGCTGGAGGTGGTCGGCAGTCAGGTGGCCACGTGTACTCACTCCGTTATAGTGGCCTGCCTCTGTCTCAGCAGTGTCCTAGCAATACGGAGTAACAAGCCAGTATATTAGATAGCAGTCAGCGGCTTCTTGTATCAGAGCAGCTGATGGATTCGCATGACTATCTCACAGACTTCACGCAGACTGGCCTTCCTGTGCCGGCTACAGTATCTGCTCATTCTACTCGCTCTGTGGGTCCCTCGCGGGCAGCCCAGTGTGGCACCTCTGCCGTACAGCTTTGCAAGACGGCCACGTGGTATTCTGTGCACACCTTTCTTAGGTTTTATGCCTTTCATACATTTGCCTCTCAGGATGCTTCCTTCAGGCGGCATGTTCTCTCCGCTCGGGGCGTTCCTGCCCTTGAACAACTGCTTTGGGACATCCCCATTGTCTCCCCTGCAGAGCCCTATGGACTCTGAAGAAGAAAAGGAGAGTTATGGTAAAACATACCTTGTTAACTCTTTCTTCGAAGTCCATAGGGGCCTCAGGTCACCCGCCCTGATGCACCTGGTTTCTATGGGTTTCTTCCCTTGGTCACTTGTTCCCTTCTCTGTGAGAGTGTGATTCTTCAGTGTACCAGTCCTTCTCTCCTATCCTCCTCCTGCCTTGGGCTTGTTAACAAAAACTGAGTTGCCCTCAGGCTGCGGTCGGGGTATAGGAGGAAGGACCGGAGCATCCTGGGATTGAAAAGCTTTGCTGTTTTTGTCCGTTACTCCAAGTCCCACCTACACCTCGTTGTCTCCCCTGTGGACCCTATGGACTTTGAAGAAAGAGAGTTAACAAGGGTAAGTTTTACCATAACTCTCCTTTTATCAATTAGCTAAATGCAAACTGAATGAACATAAGAGAAATCTAAATCATGTCAGTATTTGGTGTGACCACCCTTTGCCTTCAAAACAGCATCAATTCTTCATGGATGGATGAGTTTGGTATCCTGTTTTCACTGAACATGCTGTTATGGGTGGGAAATAAATGAAAACATTTTTGATATTACCTATGGAGAGTGCTCATACTTTCTTCTGCATATGGTTGAAGTCACATTCCTGTGTTATGGTGTGTGATGGTTCTGTGTAGCACCCCAGTTTTATGGGATTTTTTGTACGTACTTGACTGCGGACAGTTTTTTGTAATACATACAGTACCAGTCAAAAGTTTGGACACACCTTCTCATTGAATGGTTTTTGTTTATTTAAATTATTTTCAACATAGATTTATATTGAAGACATGAAAACTATGAAAGATCACATATGGGATTTATGTTGTAAACAAAAAAAGTGAGGAATCTAAAATATAAAACATATTTTAAAGTAGCCCCCTTTTGCTTGGATGACAGCTTTGCACACTCTTGGCATTCTCTCAGTCAGCGCCATGAGGTATCTCCTGTAATGGTTCCATCAGTCTTGAAGGAATTCCCAGAGGTGCTGAGCACTTGTTGGCTGCTTTTCCTTCACTCTGCCGTCCAACTCATCCCAAACTAGCTGAAATGAGTTTAGGTCGGGGGATTGTGGAGGCCAGGTCATCTGACGCAGCGCTCCATCACTTTCCTTCTTGGTCAAGTAGCCCTTACATAGCCTGGAGGTGTGTTTGGGGTCATTGTCTTGTTGAAAAACAAATGATGGTCGCAGTAAGCGCAAACCAGATGGGATGGCATGGCGCTGCAGAATGCTGTGGTAGCCATGCTGGTTAAGTGTGCCTTGAATTTTGAATTAATCACCAACAGTGTCACCATCAAAACACCCCCACACCATCACACCTCCTCCTCCTCCTCCACCTCCTCCTCCATGCTTCACAGTGGGAACCACACATGCAGAAACCATCTGCTCACCTTCTCTGCGTCTCACAAAGACACGGTGGTTGGAACGAAAAATCTCAAATGTGGACTCAGACCAAAGTACAGATTTCCACTGGTCTAATATCCATTCCTTGTGTTTCTTGGCCCAAACAATTCTCTTCTTCTTGTTGTTCATCCTTAGTAGTGGCTTCTTCGCAGCAATACGACCATGAAGGCCTGATTCACGCAGTCTCCTCTGAACAGTTGATGTTGAGATTTGTCTGCTACTTGAACTCTGTGAATACTTATGTGGTCTCTAATCTGAGGTGCTGTTAAGTAGCGGTTTCTGAGGCTGGTAACTCTAATGAATGTATCCTCTGTAGCAGAGGTAACTCTTGGTCTTCCTTTCCTGGGGCGGTCCTCATGAGAGCCAGTTTCATCATAGTGTTTGATGGTTTTTGCAACTGCGCTTGAGGATACATTCAAAGTTCTTGAAATTTTCCTGACCTTCATGTCTTAAAGTAATTATGGACTGTCGTTTCTCTTTATTGAGTTGAGTGGTTGGTGCCATAATATGGATTACAACAGTAGTCAAATAGTGGTGTCCACTGTGTACTATCCCTACCTCTGCACAACACAACTGATGGTCTCAAACACATTAAGAAGGCAAGTAATTCCATACATTGACTCTTGACAAAGCACATCTGTTAATTCAAAACCATTCCAGGAGACTACCTCGTGAAGCTGATTGAGAGAATGCCTAGAGTGTGCAAAGCTGTCATGAAAGCAAAAAGGGGCTACTTTGAGGAAACTAAAATATAAAACATATATTTTGATTTGTTTAACACTTCTTTGTTTACAACATAATTCCATATGTGTTCTTTCATAATTTTGATGTCCTCAGTATTAATCTTTTATGTTGAAAATAATTGAAATAAACAAAAACCATTGAATGAGAAGGTGGATTCAAACTTTTGACTGGCACTGTGTGTGTGTGTGTGTGTGTGTTATATATAAAAAGCACTAATCCACGGCACTCACCATTCCTAGTTTTGGGGTGCAACATGGTATGCGACCACATTCTTTAAATATAAACCACAAGGGCTCTGCACTCACCATAATAACTAATTATATATATATATATATATATATATATATATATATATATAATTTATTTATTACAAAAAACTGTCTGCACTCCCGTACATATAAAGGAAAGAGGACACTGCTTGTGGGAGCTTACATTGTAAGGGGAGGGGCTGGCAGACAGGGGTGACACAGATGGGGTAGACAGGGAGGAATGAGCATGTAGTAGTGGGTTAGGATGAGAGCTAGATGGGCTTTGATGAAGTAGTGGGTTTTGAGAGAGATGGAGAGTCTGAAGGGAGAGAGTTCCAGAGGTAGGGAGCAGCACAGGCAGCCTTTGAGGTGGGAGGAAGTAATCAGTTGGCAGGATAGGTGGCATTTGTTGCGTGAAATGGGCAGGTGGGAGTGTAAAGGGAGATAAGGTCAGAGATGTAAGTAGGAGAGGATTGGGTGAGGTCTTTGTAAGTGACTGTGAGGAGTATGAATTGGGTTCTTTAGGGGAAGGGGAGCCAGTTTTAGGGCTTGTAGGAGAGGGCAGGCAGATGTACAATGTTTGGAGAGGAAGATAAGCTGAGCAGCAGCATTGAGGATGGATTGGAGAGGAGAGAGGTGGGAGTCAGGGAGGCCAGATAAGAGGAGGTTACAGTAGTCCAATCTGGAGATGACAGGACTGTGAAAGGTGCTGAATGTGTGGTATGAAGGAGAGGGAGAAGTCCAGCTTAACTCCAAGACAGCGCACTTTGGGGCTAGATGAGATCGTTGTGCTTCCAATAGATAAATAAATTGTGGGAAGTGGTTATGTGGGAGGGTGGGAAGATGATCAGCTCAGTCTTGAGCTGGGCATCCACTATACAATTTTCTGTGAGATATCTGTCCAGTGTGGCTGGTTGGAATGAAAACCTGGTAATGTATGGGAGCAAATGACAGTCGATCATATGGTTTTAAACACTGAAAAAAAGGACAAAAAAAATTGTTCAAATTGCTTAAATTTGTGTGTTTTTAAACAATTTGTCTGAACAACCATTTTTGGCTATTTTCCAGTGTTTGTGAGCAAATGGACGATTGTCATTGGCTCCCATACATGCCCAGGTTTTCATTCCAACCAGCCAGATTGGACAGATATCTGACAGAAAATTGTATAGTGGATGCCCAGCTTTAGACATGTTAAGTGTGCTGAAACATCCAGGAAGAAATAGCAGAGAGACAATTGGAGATACGAGTGAGGACAGAGGGGGAGAGGTCAGGGGAGAAGAGGTAGATCTGTGTGTCATCAGTATAGAGATGATATTGGAGGCCAGTAGAGCTGATGAGCTCACCTAAAGAGGACGAATAGAAATAGTCCCAGCACAGAACCTTGGGGAAGATCTAATGTTAGTAGAAGTGGAGGGGAAATTGAGTCATGAGAGGAAACTGAGATAGAGTGGTCAGAGAGGTAGGACAGCCAGGAGAGACAAGCATCATGCAGACCGAGGGAGTGAAGGATCTGCAGAAGGAGAAGATTGTCCACAGTGTTAAAGGCAGCAGAGTGGTCAAGAAAAATTAGCAGAGAGTAGTGTCCCTTGGATTTGGCAGCACAGAGGTCGTAGCTGTCTTTCGTGAGGGCAGTTTCTGTGGAGTGGCAAGAACGAAAGCTGGACTGAAATGGGTTTAGCAGGGAGTGGGCGGAGAGCAAGGCAGTAAGGCAGTTGTTAGAGAATCTGCTCAAGGGGATTGTAGGCAAAATTGGAAGAAATAGATAGATCAGGAATTAGAGAGAGTATCAGGTTCAAGGGTGGGATTTTTAAGAATGGGGGAGACCAGAACATCCTTAAATGCAGAGGGGGACGGTGCTTGATGTGGGGGAGAGATCGCAGAGATGGACTAGGTGGGGACAGGCAACAGGAGAGAGGTAGCGGAGGAGGCAGGATGGCATAGGGTCAAGGATAAGGTGGAAACAGAGGAGAACTGGATGACTTCATCTCTAGATACTGGGGAGAAAGAGTTGGTAAGATGAATGGGGAGGGGTTATCTGGGAAAGGGAGGGTGCGGTGCTGAGGTTCTGGTGGTATGAGTTGTCCTAAAGTATGAAGTCAATTTTATATGTGAAGTGGATGGCAGTGTTAGTGAGGAAATGGACGATTGTCATTGGCTCCCATACATTACCAGGTTTTCATTCCAACCAGCCAGATTGGACAGATATCTGACAGAAAATTGTATAGTGGATGCCCAGCTTTAGACATGTTAAGTTTGCTGAGACATCCAGGAAGAGACAGCAGAGAGACAGTCGGAGATACGAGTGAGGAGAGAAGTGGAGAGGTCAGGGGAAGAGAGGTAGATCTGAGTGTCATCAGTATAGAGATGATATTGGAGGCCAGTAGAGCGGATGAGCTCACCTAAAGAGGGAGAATAGATATAGGGCAGAAAGTGGGGAGGGGCCCTTACCACCCTTTGCGGATGGGGATCAGAGGAGGAAATTGAAAGTGCCAAAGAGATGATGGGGGTTTGAGCATTAGGAGGAGATAAGGTTTATGAAATAGGACTGTCTAACGAGAGAAGGCAGCACTGTAGGTTTAGATCATAAATTTGAAATGGAGGAAGTCTGCCTTAGAACGTAATTTCCTCCACTGACACTCAGCGGTTCGTAAACACTTTTGCAGGTATCTGGTGCATTTGGAATGGCAAGGTTGAGCTGTGGGTCTGTGCAAGTGAGTAGCAGTCTAGAACAGATGTAAGGGAGACAATATAAAGGGAAATGGTTTGGTCAGGACAGGAGAATGAGAGAATAGAGCAGAAAAGTGAGTCAAGAAGGGAGGATAAGGATATAGGCCCTCATTCAGAGCCGTACGCTCTGAGCAGAGCGCACGCTCTGAATGAGGGCCGGGCTCCATTTTCATGGAGCGTCCTCCTGGACGCTCGTATAGCTGTGGGTCACCACCCACAGGCTATACGAGCGTGCTTTGTGATGGCCGCGATGGTCGAGACCATCGCGACCATCGAAATTGCGAGCCGGAGCCTGCGGTTGAGGTTTTCAACCGCAAGCTCCGGAGTGATTTTGGCTCTATCAGAGCCAAAATCACTCCCACTGACATCACTAGTGATGTCAGTGGCCCGGCTTCTGACGGTAGGCGTTCCCGTGGGAACGCCCCCGTCAGGGAGGCACGCCCCCGGCACGCCCACCAAAGGGGGCGTGCCGTCAATCAACATTGACAGCACGCCCCCTTTGATCGGACACAACGAGCGAAGGACTTTCCTTCGCTCGTCGCGTCTGGCGCATGCGCACGACGGAGCTCCCTCCGTCGTGCGCATGCTCAGTGCATAACATCGACCCACTTGCGAGCGGACAGCCGCTCGCGAGTGGGTCTGAATCAGGCCCATAGTGTTGAAAGCCTCAAGGTAACGATAAGTTAAGAGAGAAGATGGGAAATGTGGAATTGGTGAAATTAGAAATATTAAAAATATCACAATGGTGAGTGAAGAACAGATCCAGTGAGAATCCACTCACATGGGTGGGTCAGAAGGTCCATTGAGAGGTGATTTGGGCCCGTGGTCACATAAATAGGTTCGGATACATAGTCTGTGCACAGGGCACACAGTGACATTGGTGTGATAGGCGTGGCACCATGCATGTGGCCGGTAAGGGGTGGGGGAGAGATGAGCTTTGTGCCTGCTGTCAGATGAATAGGTTAGGATACATAGCAGTCTGTGAACAGGGCACACAGTTAGATTTGTGTGATTGGCGTGGCACCATGTGCGTGACCAGTAAGGGGTGGGGGGAGAGGTGCTGTGTGCCTGCAGTCACATAGGTGACATAGCAGTTTGTGCACATGGCACACAGTGACAGTGGTGTGATAGGCGTGGCACCATGCATGTGGCCGGTAAGGGGTGGGGGAGAGAGGAGCTATGTGCCTGCTGTCAGATGAATAGGTTAGGATACATAGCAGTCTGTGCACAGGGCACACAGTTATAGTTGTGTGATAGGCGTGGCACCATGCACGTGGCCGGTAAGGGTTGGGGGGGGGGAGAGGAGCTTTGTGCCTGCAGTCACATAAATAGGTTAGGATACATAGCAGTCTGTGCACAGAGCACTCAGTGATGTGGCACCATGCGCGTGGCCAGTAAGATGTGGGAGAGGAGCTGTGTGTCTGCAGTCACATAGGATACATAGCAGTCTGTGCACAGGGCACACCATGACATTGTCGAGATAGGCGTGGCACCATGCACGTGGCCTGTAAGGGGTGGGGGAATATTATCTGTGTGTCTGCAGTCACATAGGATACATAGCAGTCTATGCACAGGGCACACCGTGACATTAGTGAGGTAGGCATGGCACCATACATGTGGCCGGTAAGGGGTGGGGTGAGAGGAGCTTTGTACCTTTAGTCACATTAATAGTATACATAGCAGTCTGAGCACTGGGCACATAATTACATTAGTGAGATAGGTGTGGCACCATGCATGTGGCCGGTAAGGGGTGGGCGGGAGAGGAGCTTTGTGCCTGCCATCACATAAATAGGTTAGGATACATAGCAGTCTGTGCACAGGGCACACAGTGACATTGGTGAGAAATTCGTGGCACCATGCATGTGGTCGGTAAGGGGTGGGGGAAGAGGAACTGTGTGCCTGCTGTCACATAGTATACATAGCAGTCTGTGCACAGGGCACACCGTGACATTGGTGAGATAGGTGTGGCACCATGCATATGTGACTGGTAAGGGGTGGGGGAGAGGAGCTTTGTACTTCAATCACATAAATAGGGTACATAGCTGTCTGAGCACAGGGCACACAGTGACATTGGTGTGATAGGCGTGGCACCATGAATGTGGCCGGTAAGGGATGGGGGAATATGAGCTGTGTGTTTGCAGTCACATAGGATACATAGAAGTCTTTGCACAGGGGACACCATGACATTAGTGAGGTAGGCATGGCACCATACATGTGGCCGGTAAGGAGTGGGGGGGGAAGAGGAGCTTTGTATCTGCAGTCACATAAATAGGACACATATCAGTCTGCACAGAACACACCGTGACATTGGTGAGAAAGGCGTGGCACCATACATGTGGCTGGTAAGGAGTGGGGGGAGAGGAGCTTTGTAACTGCAGTCACATAAATAGGATACATAGCAGTCTGTGCACAGGGCACACAGGGACATTGGTGAAATAGGCGTGGCACCATGCACATGGCCGGTAACGAGTGGGTGGGAGAGGAGCTTTGTGTCTGCCATCATATAAATAGGTTAGTGTACATAGCAGTCCTTGCACAGGGCACACAGTGAAATTGGTGTGATAGGCGTGGCACCATGCGCATGGCTGGTAAGGAGTGGGGGGAGAGGTGTTGTGTGTCTGCAGTCACATAGGATACATAGCAGTCTGTACACAGGGCATATCGTAACATTGGTGAGATAGGCGTGGCACCATGCACGTGGCCGGTAAGGGGTGGGGAAAAGAGGAGCTGTCTTCCTGCAGTCACATAGGATACATAGCAGTCTGCACAGGGCACACAGTCACATTGGTGTGATAATCGTGGCGCCATACGCTTGGCCGGTAAGGGGTGGGGGGAGAGGTACTGTGTGCCTGCAGTCACATAGCATACATAGCAGTCTGTGCACAGACAGGGCACACAGTGACATTGGTGAAATAAGCGTGGAACCATGCATGTGGCCAGTAAGGGGTGGGTGGGAGAGGAGGTTTGTGCCTGCCATCACATAAATAGGTTAGGATACATAGTCTGTGCACAGGGCACACAGTGACATTGGTGTGATAGACGTGGCACCATGCACGTGGCCGGAAAGTGTTGGGGGGCAAGAGGAGCTTTGTGCCTGCGTTTACATAAATAGGTTAGGATACATAGCAGTCTGTCCACAGATCACACAGTGAGATAGATGTGGCCCCATGTGCGTGGCCAGTAAGAGGTAGGGGTGGTGCTGTGTGTCTGCAGTCACGTAGGATACATAGCAGTCTGCACAGGGCACACAGTGACATTGGTGTTATGGGCGTGGCACCATCCTTTTGACCGGTAAGGGGTGGGGGAGAAGAGCTTTGTGCCTGCAGTCACATAAATAGGATACATATCAGTATGTGCACAGGGCACACTGTGACATTGGTGAGAAAAGCATGGCACTATGCATGTGACTGGTAAGGGGTGGGTGGGAGAGGAGCTTTCTGCCTGCAGTAACATAAATAGGTCTATATACATAGGAGTCTGTGCACAGGGCACACAGTGACATTGATGTGATAGGCGTGGCACCATGCGTGTGGCCGGTAAGGGGTGGGGGGAGAGGTGCTGTGTGCCTGCAGTCACATAGGATACATAGCAGTCTGTGCACAGGGCACACAGTGACATTGGTATGATAGGAGTGGCACCATGCATGTGGCCAGTAAGGGGTGGGTGGGAGAGCAGCTTTGTGCCTGCAGTCACATAAATAGCAGTCTGTGCGCAGGGCACATAATTTCATTAGTTAGATAGGTGTGGCACCATGCACATGGCCGGTAAGGGGTGAGTGGGGGAGGAGCATTGTGCCTGCCATCACATAAATATGTTAGGATACATAGCAATCTGTCCACAGGGCACACAGTGACATTGGTGAGAAATTCGTGGCACCATGCATGTGGCCGGTAAGGGGTGGGGGAAGAGGAACTGTGTGCCTGCAGTCACATAGTATACATAGCAGTCTGTGCACAGGGCACACCGTGACATTGGTGAGATAGGTGTGGCACCATGCATATGTGGCTGGTAAGGGGTGGGGGAGAGGTGCTTTGTACTTCAATAACATAAATAGGGTACATAGCAGTCTGTGCACAGGGCACACAGTGACATTGGTGAAATAGGCGTGGCACCATGCACATGGCCGGTAAGGGGTGGGTGGGAGAGCAGCTTTGTGCCTGCAGTCACATAAATAGCAGTCTGTGCGCAGGGCACATAATTTCATTAGTTAGATAAGTGTGGCACCATGCACGTGGCCGGTAAGGGGTGAGTGGGGAAGGAGCATTGTGCCTGTCATCACATAAATAGCAGTCTGTGCACAGGGCACACAGTGACATTGGTGTGATAGGCGTGGCACCATGCGCTTGGCCAGTACGGGGAGGAGGAATAGGTGCTGTGTGCCTGCAGTCACATAGGATACATAGCAGTCTGTGCACAGGGCACATAGTGACATTGGTGAGATGGGCGTGGCACCATGCATGTGGTCGGTGAGGGGAAAGGAGCTTTTTGCCTGCAGTCACAAAAATAGGATACATAGCAGTCTGAGCACAGGGCACACAGTGTCATTGGTGTGATAGGCGTGGCACCATGCACTTGGCAAGTAAGGGGTGGGGGAGAGGTGCTTTGTGCCTGCAGTCACATAAATAGCAGTCTGTGTACAGAGCACATAATTACATTAGTGAGATAGGTGTGGCACCATGCATGTGGCCAGTAAGGGGTGGGGGAGAGGAGTTTTGTGTCTGCAGTCTTAAAATTAGGTTAGGATACATAGCAGTCTGTGCACAGGGCTCACAGTGACATTGGTGTGATAGGCGTGGCACCATGCACATGGCCGGTAAGGGGTGGGTGGGAGAGCAGCTTTGTGCCTGCAGTCACATAAATAGCAGTCTGTGCGCAGGGCACATAATTTCATTAGTTAGATAAGTGTGGCACCATGCACGTGGCCGGTAAGGGGTGAGTGGGGAAGGAGCATTGTGCCTGTCATCACATAAATAGCAGTCTGTGCACAGGGCACACAGTGACATTGGTGTGATAGGCGTGGCACCATGCGCTTGGCCAGTACGGGGAGGAGGGATAGGTGCTGTGTGCCTGCAGTCACATAGGATACATAGCAGTCTGTGCACAGGGCACATAGTAACATTGGTGAGATGGGCGTGGCACCATGCATGTGGTCGGTGAGGGGACAGGAGCTTTTTGCCTGCAGTCACAAAAATAGGATACATAGCAGTCTGAGCACAGGGCACACAGTGTCATTGGTGTGATAGGCGTGGCACCATGCACTTGGCAAGTAAGGGGTGGGGGAGAGGTGCTTTGTGCCTGCAGTCACATAAATAGCAGTCTGTGTACAGAGCACATAATTACATTAGTGAGATAGGTGTGGCACCATGCATGTGGCCAGTAAGGGGTGGGGGAGAGGAGTTTTGTGTCTGCAGTCTTAAAATTAGGTTAGGATACATAGCAGTCTGTGCACAGGGCTCACAGTGACATTGGTGTGATAGGCGTGGCACCACGCACGTGGCCGGTAAGTTGTGGGGGGCAAGAGGAGCTTTGTGCCTGCATTTACATAAATAGGTTGGGATACATAGCAGTCTGTCCACAGAGCACACAGTGAGATAGACGTGGCACCATGTGCATGGCCAATAAGAGGTGGGGGAGGTGCTGTGTGCCTACAGTCACATAGGATACATAGCCAGTCTGTGCACAGGGCATACAGTGAAATTGTTGAAATAGACGTGGCAGGTAAGGGGGGTGGGGGAGAAGAGCTTTGTGCCTGCAGTCACATAAATAGGATTCATTTCTGTCTGCACAGGACACACCGTGACATTGGTGAGAAAAGCATGGCACTATGCATGTGACTGGTAAGGGGTTGGTGGGAGAGGAGCTTTCTGCCTGCGGTAACATAAATAGGTCTGTATACATAGCAGTCTGTGCACAGGGCACATAGTGTCATTGGTGTGATAGGCGTGGCACCATGCATGTGGCCAGTAAGGGGTGGGGGAAGAGGAGTTTTGTGTCTGCAGTCTTATAAATAGGTTAGGATACATAGCAGTATGTGCACAGGGCACACCTTGACATTGGTGAGAAAGGCGTGGGACTATACATGTGGCCGGTAAGGGGTGGGTGGGAGAGGAGCTTTCTCCCTGCAGTAGCATAAATAGGTCTGTATACATAGCAGTCTGTGCACAGGGCACACAGTGACATTGGTGTGATAGGCGTGGCACCACGCACATGGCCGGTAAGTGTTGGAGGGGAGAGGAGCTTTGTGTCTGCATTCACATAAATAGGTTAGGACACAAAGCAGTCTGTACAAAGAGCACACAGTGAGATAGACGTGGCACCATGCGCATGGCCAGTAAGAGGTGGGGGAGGTGCTGTGTGCCTGCAGTCACATAGGATACATAGCCAGTCTGTGCACAGGGCACACATTGACATTGGTTTGATAGGCGATGCACCATAAACGTGGCCAGTATGTTTTGGGGGAATATGAGCTGTGTGTCTGCCGTCACTTAGGATACATAGCAGTCTACACAGAGCACACGGTGACATTGGTGTTATGGGCGTGGCACCATGAATGTGGCCGGTAAGCGGTGGGGGGAGAGGAGTTTTGTGTCTGCTGTCATATAAAAAGGTTAGGATACATAGCCAATCTGTGCACAGGGCACAAAGTGACATTGGTGAAATAGGCGTGGCACCATGCATGTGGCAGGTAAGGGGAGGGGGGAGAAAAGCTTTGTGCCTGCAGTTACATAAATAGGATACATATCAGTCTGCACAGGGCACACAGTGACATTGGTGAGAAAGGCGTGGCACCATGCATGTGGCTGGTAAGGTTTGGGGGAAGAGGAACTGTGTGCCTGCAGTCACATAGTATACATAACAGTCTGTGCACAGGGCACACAGTGACATTGGTGAGATAGGCGTGGCACCATACACTTGGCCAGTAAGAGGTGGGGGAGGTGCTGTGTGCCTGCAGTCACATAGGATACATAGCCAGTCTGTACATAGAGCACACATTGACATTGGTGAAATAGGAATGCCACCATGCACATGGCT
The DNA here is from genome assembly GCA_031769625.1 of Taudactylus pleione. Taxonomy (NCBI): domain Eukaryota; kingdom Metazoa; phylum Chordata; class Amphibia; order Anura; family Myobatrachidae; genus Taudactylus; species Taudactylus pleione. Next base: position 675,532 of record JAUIMM010001064.1, read on the forward strand.
GGTAAGGGTTGAGTGGGAGAGGAGCTTTATGTCTTCAGTCACATAAATAGGTTAGGATACATAGCAGTCTGTGCACAGGGCACATAGTGACATTGGTGAGATGGGGGTGGCACCATGCACGTGACCGGTAAGTGGTGGAGGAGAGAGGAGCTTTGCGCCTGCATTCACATAAATAGGTTAGGACACATAGCAGTCTGTGCAAAGAGCACACAGTGAGATAGACGTGGCATCATGCACGTGGCAAGTAAGAGGTGGGGGAGGTGCTGTGTGCCTGCAGTCACATAGGATACATAGCAGTCTGTGCACAGAGTACACATTGACATTGGTGTGATAGGCGTGGCACCATACACGTGGCCAGTAAGGTTTGGGGGAATATGTGCTGTGTGTCTGCCATCACTTAGGTTACATAGCAGTCTGCACAGAGCACACAGTGACATTGGTGTTATGGGCGTGGCACCATGCATGTGGCCGTTAAACGGTGGGGGGAGAGGAGCTTTGTGCCTGCTGTCACATAAAAAGGGTAGGATACATAGCCAGTCTGTGCACAGGGCACACAGTGACATTGGTGTGATAGGCGTGGCAGCGTGCACGTGACTGGCAAGGGGTGGGGGGAAGAGGAGCCTAGTGCCTGCAGTCACATAGGATACATAGCAGTCTGCACAGGGCACACAGTGGCATTGGTGTGATAGGCGTGGCACCATGCATGTGGCCGGTAAAGGGTAAGGGGGAGAGGAGCTTTGTGCCTGCAGTCACATGAATAGTATACATAGTAGTCTGTGCACAGGGCACACAGTGACATTGCCATTTCAGTGGTGGTGAGGTCTTACTAGCCTTTACTAAATTCCACAATGGTCAGAAACGTGGACATTTCTGTAATTCTGATGGGCTCTCTCCGTAGTGACACACTCTGTATACATGATAATACACTGATGGGATCTGCAATGGTTTCTGTTTGAATTAGTACATTGATAATGAAGAAACAAAGCAATATTTGCCATTAAAGGAAAGTTGTTCCCCTGTTACTGACACACATCTGGTTATATTTGCAGGACAGGTGACCTCCAAGCCAATTAAACAGGAAGAACTGGAGTACATTAAGGTGTCCATAGGAGGGCATGGGCCAGAAGATACCACAGCTACATCTAGAGGTGAGGAATAGTCATAGCAAGTAATATTTAAATACAGTATAGTATATGATGGGACCACAGGGGCCGGGCGGCTGCTCTAATTACTGTACCACCTGGGCTGTGACCCCTCTGTGTGATTATATACAGTATAATATGTGAAAGGGGCCGGGCGGTGGCTCTAATTACTGTACCACCTGAACTGTGACCCCTCTGTGTGATTATATACAGTATAATATGTGACAGGACCACAGGGGCCGGGCGGCTGCTCTTATTACTGTACCACCTGGACTGTGACCCCTCTGTGTGATTATATACAGTATAATTTGTGACGGGACCACAGGGGCCGGGCGGCTGCTCTAATTACTGTACCACCTGGCCGGTGACCCCTCTGTGATTATATACAGTATAATATGTGACAGGACCACAGGGGCCGGGCGGTGGCTCTTATTACTGTACCACCTGGACTGTGACCCCTCTGTGTGATTATATACAGTATAATATGTGACAGGACCACAGGGGCCGGGGGGCTCTTATTACTGTACCACCTGGACTGTGACCCCTCTGTGTGATTATATACAGTATAATATGTGACGGGACCACAGGGGCCGGGCGGTGGCTCTTATTACTGTACCACCTGGTCTGTGACCCCTCTGTGATTATATACAGTATAATATGTAACAGGACCACAGGGGCCGGGGGGCTCTTAATACTGTACCACCTGGACTGTGACCCCTCTGTGTGATTATATACAGTATAATATGTGACCGGACCACAGGGGCCGGGCGGTGACTCTTATTACTGTACAACCTGGACTGTGACCCCTCTGTGTGATTATATACAGTATAATATGTGACAGGACCACAGGGGCCGGGCGGCGGCTCTTATTACTGTACCACCTGGACTGTGACCCCTCTGTGTGATTATATACAGTATAATATGTGATGGGACCACAGGGGCCGGGCTGTGGCTCTTATTACTGTACCACCTGGACTGTGACCCCTCTGTGTGATTATATACAGTATAATATGTGATGGGACCACAGGGGCCGGGCGGTGGCTCTTATTACTGTACCACCTGGACTGTGACCCCTCTGTGTGATTATATACAGTATAATATGTGACAGGACCACAGGGGCCGGGGGGTTCTTATTACTGTACCACCTGGACTGTGACCCCTCTGTGTGATTATATACAGTATAATATGTGACTACCACAGGGGCCGGGGGGCTCTTATTACTGTACCACCTGGACTGTGACCCCTCTGTGTGATTATATACAGTATAATATGTGACAATACCACAGGGGCCGGGCGGCGGCTCTTTTTACTGTACCACCTGGACTGTGACCCCTCTGTGTGATTATATACAGTATAATTTGTGACGGGACCACAGGGGCCGGGCGGCTGCTCTAATTACTGTACCACCTGGCCGGTGACCCCTCTGTGATTATATACAGTATAATATGTGACAGGACCACAGGGGCCGGGCGGTGGCTCTTATTACTGTACCACCTGGACTGTGACCCCTCTGTGTGATTATATACAGTATAATATGTGACAGGACCACAGGGGCCGGGCGGCTGCTCTTATTACTGTACCACCTGGACTGTGACCCCTCTGTGTGATTATATACAGTATAATTTGTGACGGGACCACAGGGGCCGGGCGGCTGCTCTAATTACTGTACCACCTGGCCGGTGACCCCTCTGTGATTATATACAGTATAATATGTGACAATACCACAGGGGCCGGGCGGCGGCTCTTTTTACTGTACCACCTGGACTGTGACCCCTCTGTGTGATTATATACAGTATAATTTGTGACGGGACCACAGGGGCCGGGCGGCTGCTCTAATTACTGTACCACCTGGCCGGTGACCCCTCTGTGATTATATACAGTATAATATGTGACAGGACCACAGGGGCCGGGCGGTGGCTCTTATTACTGTACCACCTGGACTGTGACCCCTCTGTGTGATTATATACAGTATAATATGTGACAGGACCACAGGGGCCGGGCGGCTGCTCTTATTACTGTACCACCTGGACTGTGACCCCTCTGTGTGATTATATACAGTATAATTTGTGACGGGACCACAGGGGCCGGGCGGCTGCTCTAATTACTGTACCACCTGGCCGGTGACCCCTCTGTGATTATATACAGTATAATATGTGACAGGACCACAGGGGCCGGGCGGTGGCTCTTATTACTGTACCACCTGGACTGTGACCCCTCTGTGATTATATACAGTATAATATGTAACAGGACCACAGGGGCCGGGGGGCTCTTAATACTGTACCACCTGGACTGTGACCCCTCTGTGTGATTATATACAGTATAATATGTGACCGGACCACAGGGGCCGGGCGGTGACTCTTATTACTGTACAACCTGGACTGTGACCCCTCTGTGTGATTATATACAGTATAATATGTGACAGGACCACAGGGGCCGGGCGGCGGCTCTTATTACTGTACCACTTGGACTGTGACCCCTCTGTGTGATTATATACAGTATAATATGTGATGGGACCACAGGGGCCGGGCTGTGGCTCTTATTACTGTACCACCTGGACTGTGACCCCTCTGTGTGATTATATACAGTATAATATGTGATGGGACCACAGGGGCCGGGCGGTGGCTCTTATTACTGTACCACCTGGACTGTGACCCCTCTGTGTGATTATATACAGTATAATATGTGACAGGACCACAGGGGCCGGGGGGTTCTTATTACTGTACCACCTGGACTGTGACCCCTCTGTGTGATTATATACAGTATAATATGTGACTACCACAGGGGCCGGGGGGCTCTTATTACTGTACCACCTGGACTGTGACCCCTCTGTGTGATTATATACAGTATAATATGTGACAGGAGTATACTTAACGTATAGTGAAATCGGTGTCCTCTGCGGGCTAGTCTGGGGCGTGTAGTCTGGGGCGCTGTGCGCTGGGTTTTCTGGTCTCTGTGTTGCTACATTCTGGCTGTAGGGAAAGCCTAGATCATAGGATTAGAATGTAAATTGCTGTCATAGGAAACAAATCACCTCCAGCTTCTCCTCAGTATGTAAAGCTGCATACTGTACACACACATAGACACACACACACATACATACATACATACATACTCACACACACACATACACCCTCACACATACATACACACATACACACTCACACATACAGACACACACACATACACCCTCACACATACACACACACACACACACACATTCACACACACTCACACACACACACACACACACACCCTCACACACTCACACACATACATACTCACTCACACACACATACATACACACTCACACACTCACACACTCACACATACATACACACATAGACACACATACATACATACATACATACATACTCACACACACACATACACACTCACACATACAGACACACACACATACACACTCACACATACAGACACACACACATACACACTCACACATACAGACACACACACATACACCCTCACACATACACACACTTACACACATACATACTCACACACACACACACACACACACACCCTCACACCCTCACACACTTACACACATACATACACACACAACGATTTTGTTACCAACAATTTTATGAACAATTATCTGTCAGATTTTTTAAAGTGAAATGAACAATTTTTTGAACTACAAACGATTTTTGTAACTTCCCTTAATGATAATGGTTCAGTTGGTCAGTCAGAATGAACTACAAACGGGAACGCGCGTGAACGATAATCATTCATCGTTATAACGTTCAAAAATGTGTTACGTGTGTATGCACCTTAATAAATAACTGGGGAGAAGAGCTAGCACTCTGCAGACGCGCATATAAAATGTCCAGTGTCAGATAAAGCTGTTATGTGTATATAATGTGGTATAACAAGCCTCCTCTGTGTGTAGCGCACTTTCCTGTCCCGCTCTGTGTATTGTGCTGTCTTCCCCTCCTCCTCTGTGTATTGTGCTGTCTTCCCCTCCTCCTCTGTGTATTGTGCTGTCTTCCCCTCCTCCTCTGTGTATTGTGCTGCCTTCCCCTCCTCCTCTGTGTAGTGTGCCGCCTTCCCCTCCTCCTCTGTGTAGTGTGCTGCCTTCCCCTCCTCCTCTGTGTAGTGTGCTGCCTTCCCCTCCTCCTCTGTGTATTGTGCTGTCTTCCCCTCCTCCTCTGTGTAGTGTGCTGCCTTCCCCTCCTCCTCGGTGTATTGTGCCGCCTTCCCCTCCTCCTCTGTGTAGTGTGCCGCCTTCCCCTCCTCCTCTGTGTATTGTGCCGCCTTCCCCTCCTCCTCTGTGTAGTGTGCTGCCTTCCCCTCCTCCTCTGTGTAGTGTGCTGCCTTCCCCTCCTCCTCTGTGTAGTGTGCCGCCTTCCCCTCCTCCTCTGTGTAGTGTGCCGCCTTCCCCTCCTCCTCTGTGTAGTGTGCCGCCTTCCCCTCCTCCTCTGTGTAGTGTGCCGCCTTCCCCTCCTCCTCTGTGTAGTGTGCCGCCTTCCCCTCCTCCTCTGTGTATTGTGCCGCCTTCCCCTCCTCCTCTGTGTAGTGTGCTGTCTTCCCCTCCTCCTCTGTGTAGTGTGCTGTCTTCCCCTCCTCCTCTGTGTATTGTGTCTCCTTCCCCTCCTCCTCTGTGTATTGTGCTGTCTTCCCCTCCTCCTCTGTGTATTGTGTCTCCTTCCCCTCCTCCTCTGTGTATTGTGCTGTCTTCCCCTCCTCCTCTGTGTAGTGTGCCGCCTTCCCCTCCTCCTCTGTGTAGTGTGCCGCCTTCCCCTCCTCCTCTGTGTAGTGTGCCGCCTTCCCCTCCTCCTCTGTGTAGTGTGCCGCCTTCCCCTCCTCCTCTGTGTAGTGTGCAGTCTTCCCCTCCTCCTCTGTGTATTGTGCTGTCTTCCCCTCCTCCTCTGTGTATTGTGTCTCCTTCCCCTCCTCCTCTGTGTAGTGTGCTGTCTTCCCCTCCTCCTCTGTGTAGTGTGCCGCCTTCCCCTCCTCCTCTGTGTATTGTGCTGTCTTCCCCTCCTCCTCTGTGTATTGTGCTGCCTTCCCCTCCTCCTCTGTGTATTGTGTCTCCTTCCCCTCCTCCTCTGTGTATTGTGCTGCCTTCCCCTCCTCCTCTGTGTATTGTGCCGTCTTCCCCTCCTCCTCTGTGTAGTGTGCCGCCTTCCCCTCCTCCTCTGTGTAGTGTGCCGCCTTCCCCTCCTCCTCTGTGTATTGTGCCGCCTTCCCCTCCTCCTCTGTGTAGTGTGCCGTCTTCCCCTCCTCCTCTGTGTAGTGTGCCGTCTTCCCCTCCTCCTCTGTGTAGTGTGCCGCCTTCCCCTCCTCCTCTGTGTAGTGTGCCGCCTTCCCCTCCTCCTCTGTGTAGTGTGCCGTCTTCCCCTCCTCCTCTGTGTATTGTGCTGCCTTCCCCTCCTCCTCTGTGTATTGTGTCTCCTTCCCCTCCTCCTCTGTGTATTGTGCTGCCTTCCCCTCCTCCTCTGTGTATTGTGCCGTCTTCCCCTCCTCCTCTGTGTAGTGTGCCGCCTTCCCCTCCTCCTCTGTGTATTGTGCCGCCTTCCCCTCCTGCTCTGTGTAGTGTGCCGCCTTCCCCTCCTCCTCTGTGTAGTGTGCTGTCTTCCCCTCCTCCTCTGTGTATTGTGCTGCCTTCCCCTCCTCCTCTGTGTATTGTGCTGCCTTCCCCTCCTCCTCTGTGTATTGTGTCTCCTTCCCCTCCTCCTCTGTGTATTGTGCCGTCTTCCCCTCCTCCTCTGTGTATTGTGCCGTCTTCCCCTCCTCCTCTGTGTAGTGTGCCGCCTTCCCCTCCTCCTCTGTGTATTGTGCCGCCTTCCCCTCCTGCTCTGTGTAGTGTGCCGCCTTCCCCTCCTCCTCTGTGTAGTGTGCCGCCTTCCCCTCCTGCTCTGTGTAGTGTGCCGCCTTCCCCTCCTCCTCTGTGTAGTGTGCCGCCTTCCCCTCCTCCTCTGTGTATTGTGCCGCCTTCCCCTCCTGCTCTGTGTAGTGTGCCGCCTTCCCCTCCTGCTCTGTGTAGTGTGCCGTCTTCCCCTCCTCCTCTGTGTAGTGTGCCGCCTTCCCCTCCTCCTCTGTGTATTGTGCCGCCTTCCCCTCCTGCTCTGTGTAGTGTGCCGCCTTCCCCTCCTCCTCTGTGTAGTGTGCCGCCTTCCCCTCCTGCTCTGTGTAGTGTGCCGCCTTCCCCTCCTCCTCTGTGTAGTGTGCTGCCTTCCCCTCCTCCTCTGTGTAGTGTGCTGCCTTCCCCTCCTCCTCTGTGTAGTGTGCTGCCTTCCCCTCCTCCTCTGTGTAGTGTGCTGCCTTCCCCTCCTCCTCTGTGTATTGTGCCGCCTTCCCCTCCTCCTCTGTGTAGTGTGCTGCCTTCCCCTCCTCCTCTGTGTAGTGTGCTGCCTTCCCCTCCTCCTCTGTGTATTGTGCCGCCTTCCCCTCCTCCTCTGTGTAGTGTGCTGCCTTCCCCTCCTCCTCTGTGTAGTGTGCCGCCTTCCCCTCCTCCTCTGTGTAGTGTGCTGCCTTCCCCTCCTCCTCTGTGTAGTGTGCTGCCTTCCCCTCCTCCTCTGTGTAGTGTGCTGCCTTCCCCTCCTCCTCTGTGTAGTGTGCTGCCTTCCCCTCCTCCTCTGTGTAGTGTGCTGCCTTCCCCTCCTCCTCTGTGTAGTGTGCCGCCTTCCCCTCCTCCTCTGTGTAGTGTGCCGCCTTCCCCTCCTCCTCTGTGTAGTGTGCCGCCTTCCCCTCCTCCTCTGTGTATTGTGCCGCCTTCCCCTCCTCCTCTGAGTATTTTCTATGGAGAATTCAACCCTTTGCTGGAAATGTCATACAAGGAACTTGTGCGCACGTATGTGTGTGTGTATGTGTGTGTGTGTATATATGTATGTGTGTGTATATATGTGTGTATATATGTGTATGTATGTGTGTGTGTGTATATATGTGTATGTGTGTGTGTGTATATATGTGTGTGTGTACGTATGCGATTGCGTATGTGTGTATGTGTATGTATGTGTGTGTGTATATATGTGTGTGTGTACGTATGCGATTGCGTGTGTGTGTCTGTATGTGCATATTTACAGATATGAGCGTTAATCTGGTGGTATTCCGCGCCTTCGGAAGCAGACCTCCAGCCATTGAGAACTAGCGCTATCAGATAACGCAGAGGTGATCCCTCCGTATTCCCGGTTATGCATCTGTTTGTACCTCCCGCAGCCAGTAATGGTGTATTGACACCAATATGGAGCATTTTGTTATCACCACAGTGACAGTCATAGCACATAGGGATCCTTAGCTAAGACGTCAGTGACACCTAAATCACCGGCCGGATAATAAGATAGACGTAATCCAGCGTAGGAAATGCTTAGCGCACAGGCGGGGTGAGGATGATGACCAGGGCGGCACTGACACCAGTACGTGTGGAAGTGTAACCTCTAAACTAGCGCCTTTAGCGTTACATGATAGACTTGTTATTTGGGGCCTATTTGGTGACTGTCCGCAGAAATCCTGTGCAAATTGGAGCGTGGCCGATATTTCTAAACTCTACTTTGTTCTGTGCCAAAATGACAGATTCGGGTGAGCGGGCCACAGATAGCAGCGATACTGCGGCCCCCTCACAGTCCGCCACCACTCAGGGCTCACAGTCTGCTGCATCCCCCAACCTCGGAGTCCCGCGTCTGCGCATCGTAAAGTTCACAGAGAAGGAGCTGGATGTCCTCGTGGACCTGGTGATAGAGAACTATTCAAAGCTTTTTGGCAAAGAGGCTGACATCACCCCCAGCGTGGCTAAAACCGCCATGTGGCAAGCTATATCCAATGAGGTTAGCGCAGTGGGAGTGGCTTCCCGAACCAGTGATAAAGTCAAGAAGAGATGGAAGGACGCCAAACGTAAGATGAATGAGAAGCTGAGCGAAGCTGCGGCCCATGTGGTGGAGACCGGGCGCCGCCCGCCGCCACACCTTAGACTGGCAACCTACGAGCAGAGGCTGAGAGACTTCTTTAGGCCAGAGTTCAGCAAAGAGGTGGAGTGGAACCAGGACAAAGAAGACCTGCCCGAGGAGCCGGAGGCTGGTAAATACTCTTATTTCATGTATTGTGGCTATGTGTAAGGAGACCCTGGAGAATAGTGTCCATAGATGGGACTGATGACGCTTCTCTGCTGCCCACATATCAGGATAGAAGTAGCACTGGCTTTGTGCCCATCACAGTGTGAGCCCCCACACAGTATTTAGTGTGATTGTCATTTGTGGTATAGCGAGAGGTCCTTGGGCTGGTCTGGAAACTCGTCTCATTAAACAGAGACTCTCTCCCCCACCCGCACCCCGTGCCCTGCCTTATGCTGACCCTCCTAGTGACACAGACACTGACTCCCATTACATAGACCCTTCTCGTGACGAGACTGGCCCCAATTACAGAGACCCTTCTCGTGACGAGACTGACCCCAATTACAGAGACCCTTCTCGTGACAGAGACTGACCCCAATTACAGAGACCCTTCTCGTGACAGAGACTGACCCTCCCCCATTACACATACCCTACTCGGGACACAGAGACTGACCCTCCATTATAGAGACCCTTCTCGTGATACAAAGACTGACCCCATATTATGGAGACCCTTTTTATGAGGCAGAGGCTGACCCCCTCATACAGAAGACCATTCTCATGACAGACACTGACCCCCACCATGGTGACCCTTCTCATGACACACAGACTGACCCCAATTACACATACTCTTTCGTGACAGAGACTGACCCCCTGAGGGACGCTGGAGATAGAGGGCTGCGGCCTGGGTCCTTATTCCTTAGGATCTGACTTGTAGTGTGACCCTATTAGGACAGATATCTGTACATACCGGTATATTGGTAGATCATGTGGAATAATAATGTCAATTTGCGCACACCCTGGAAGGATGCGAGTAGTGTAATATGTAGAGCAGGGATGGGGAACCTCAGGCCCGGGGGCCGTATAAGACCCCTGGAATCGTTTGGTCTGGCCCTCTGTTAGCCTCGTCTGTTAGCAGGGGGCCTAGATTGGCCCCTGCAGCCAGAATCTATGCAGCAGTGCCGCCTGGAGCATCCTTAGGACGATTCATACGGTCACACCGCTGCCCTCACAGGATCCTCAGGGTGCCCAGGGCATTGCTGTATTCACTGGTGATTGTGGCCCCACCCCGTGTGACATCACATAGAAGGGGAGTGGCCTTTACCAGGCCCGCAAATACTATTATATATATCAGAATGGTTCCCCACCCCTGATCTAGAGGATGACAAGCTGTTGTCCTATGTGAGGTTAGATGGGCCGGCTGTCAGTAGACGTGGAGCCGAGGGCAGGCGTGACTGATCACCATGTGACCTGAAATCTGGCAGGTAATAGATTAGATGGAGATGGGCGCCACAGTCACCTCTGTGTATGTAAATAGATATAACAATCAGCAGGCTGTTTCCTGAATGCTACTTATTGCCAGATATTAGCGAGGGAATCAGTATGAATGACCCTGTGGCCGACGGTTCAAATCCTGACGCCGGCAGACCGACAGCAGTAAAAAGTAAGTATAGCTAACCCCACTCCCCCCCCTAACCCTGACCCTCCCTTAGGGGTGCCTAACCCGCCCTAAGTGCTTAAACCTAACCCCCCCCCTCCCGTCCCCGCAGCCTAAACCTAAGTCTTCCGGGGGGGTGCTTAACTCTAACCCCCCTTCCCCTAGTCTAACCCTCCCAGTGCCTAACCCTACGTCCCACCCGGGAGCCCCTTAGCCTACCCCTGCCCTCACCGCCACCCCCACCCCCCGCGGCTGTCCGCACCCGACTTACCTTCGTTCGGTATTTAGGCGTTGGGCTCCCGGCGTAGGTATAATAGGCGTCAGGGTTTTGACACCTGTCATTAGTACTCTGCCGGGATTAGACAGTCGGGAAGACACCGGTCGGCATTTCGACCGTCTGCTTCCTGACTGCATCCCATTAGCGAGTTCTGACATCACTATAGAGATACATGATCTCTGCTTATGTGAGGAACCTGCTGCAGCCTGAACTGAGTATGTAATAGGTGCAAAACCTGCCCCATATCCCCCCCTCAGACCTACCCAGCGATGCCGACCATTATGCCCCCGACCACACAGCGCATCCGGCACAAAGTGTCCCCTCCTGCTGACTGTCCAGCCTCCGCTGCTGAACCATTCCCATGTATACAGCTCTCACTATACTCTACTTTGTTTTATCATGTGAGATCCCAAAATTCTGTTACTTATTGTCAGTGTTCTACCCTTAGTACATAATATACCCTTTCCTCTATCTGCTCAACTATCGACAATTTACCATCTCCGGCCACTAGGGGCTCCCCGATCAGTGCAGTGAGTGACTGATGACCTGGGAGTATATAGGGGCACAGTGGTGTAACACAGAGCAGTATGTACCATCTCCGGCCACTAGGGGCTCCCCGATCAGTGCAGTGAGTGACTGATGACCTGGGGGTATATAGGGGCACAGTGGTGTAACACAGAGCAGTATTTACCATCTCCGGCCACTAGGGGCTCCCCGATCAGTGCAGTGAGTGACTGATGACCTGGGAGTATATAGGGGCACAGTGGTGTAACACAGAGCAGTATGTACCATCTCCGGCCACTAGGGGCTCCCCGATCAGTGCAGTGAGTGACTGATGACCTGGGGGTATATAGGGGCACAGTGGTGTAACACAGAGCAGTATTTACCATCTCCGGCCACTAGGGGCTCCCCGATCAGTGCAGTGAGTGACTGATGACCTGGGGGTATATAGGGGCACAATGGTCTAACACAGAGCAGTATTTACCATCTTCGGCGCTGTTGAATGCATTGATTTGTGCATGGTATACAATAAAGGGCTTTAGCAGTCACTGGGGGCGAATCAATTGTTTTTTAGGCGGCTGTTTGTTTTGGGTGCCCGGAGGTTCAATTCAATTGTTTCTCTACTAGGTCGCAGTAGTCGATGGCGTTGGCATTTCTGCTCACACCCTCAGGGGGGTGCAAGCAAAACTGTGCGATAAACCTGTGGTTAGGGCGCCTAGCAGCACTCTGGGTGCCTTAACCAGGACTATAGACTAGTTTAGCCATTGTACACAGCTGAACACGATTTAATTGGGCGTGATCACCGCTATGATTAATGGGTGCCCAGAACTATTGAATTGCAACACTTGGCGCCCATTAATTAACCCCCTCCCCCCCACAAAGCAATTGAATCGCCCCAACTTACCTGGGAGTTATATGAGATTGCTGGTGATATTACCTGTACCTATTCTCTCTGCTAACACCGTTCCTGTTTATGTGTCTAGAGCCCATAGACTGTGCCCAGCAGGAGTCCCTGGCCATCGTGGTCCTCTCCCCTCAGTGTCAGGACACGGGTGAGGACTCCAGCAAAGACTCTTCTGAAGACCCTTCCAGTGTGTCCCCTGAGAATGGGCCGCAGCCCCCTGACCCCATGGAGGAGAGAGACATCGCTCTGGCATCAGAGCCTGAGGCTCCCGGCCATCATCTCTCCTCCATAAACAGCAGCCTGCACAGCCTGTCGTCACACCAGCGGGAATCCAACCTCCTTATGCAGGAGCAGAACGCCATCCTGTCCCAGATAGCCTACTCCCTGACCCGCCTGCAGATCCAGCAGACAGACGGGCTGGCAGCCCTGGGCAGCATCATTCAGAGGGGCATAGAGGTCATACATCCCGCATCCAATCACCGGGCCCCCGAGCACCCCGTCATCCCCTCTGGACCAAGACGGCAGGTGGTGGGCATTACCAGATACAGTCCGGATCAGCCTGTGCCCCCCAAAAGAAAAATAACCTAGTGTGCCCCCTCTCCCTCCTCCCCCCAATGTTTTCTGGGTGTCGCTGTTATCTTAGATTGGGTTCTGGGTCTTTGTGATTATTTTTTAGTAATGGCGTCTGTAATATCTCATTCATGTTATGGACTAAAATAAAGATGAAGTTTTGGAGCAATGTGGGACCGGTCTCATTTCCTCTGTACAGTGGGTGTTGGAGAAAGGTCATTTGTCTGAGCTGAATGGGTGGATAAGGGGGGCAGAGGGGGGCTGTTTTATGTTTAATTATCTAAACCTAGTCTTTATAGGGCATCACAGTGCACAAAGCTATGCAACCATGCTTAGACTGTCCAACAAGGCTTACAATCTATTTCTAGTACAGGAAGTCGAAGGGACTCAGTCATGAGTATTCCATTCAGTACAAAGGGCACCTCAGAGTCCGTAATGGGAAGATCATTCTGAGGTGCTGGCTGCCCGCTGCCATATCTCGCTGAGCATCTCTGCCGCCGTGTCAGACTGTGGAACTGAGGTTGTTCAGTATAAATCACTGTTACGTACATGACTTAGGGCTCTTACATGTAGGAATGTTTTCTCAGTTTGGCTCCAGCGTTGCGTCACAGGACGTGTATGTGATAAGCGGTAGGAGAAAGTGGAGGTCGTGGCTTCAAAGATGATCCTCAGGCGTAAACCTAAAGAGAGCTAAATGATCTCTGGTGCTGTGTGAGCGATTATATCCTGTAGATTATACGGTTATTAGAGGACAGGACATTACAAGTGGTTACGTACATTTCTCATTGAACCAGACAGAGGCACTCTCATTTATTTTTGAATAATTATCTAAAAAAAAATTTTTTAATTACTACATCATACAATACTCATCACAGCGATGTCTGGGGTTATTTTTTTTTGTGTTGTGATTTTTGTCTCCGATCATCCAGCCAGGAGGACTGAATGTGCAGGAAGTGTGGTAGTACAAGTATCTAAGCATCCCTGAGTGTGGTCGGCGCCCATCTACAAGCATTTTATGGGTGACCACCACCACCTATGGGTGTGGACTCCATTTATACTTTCATCAGACACAGAAAAACTTGGTTTCAGGGAGGGGCTGCTGTGCACATCAGGAAGGGGAGGCAGAGTAAAGGCACCATTGGGCTTGTAGGTTCTGCTGACACCGTACTGATGAGAGGGAGCCAATCTGTTTGTGTAGGCTAGTCATATAACAGATGGGATTATCAGAGGTTACGGTGTCTCCTATGTCACATGCAGCTGTTAGGTGGACAAGGCTGATAGACCCCCATCTTCGTAATGACCAGGGAACAAGTCCAGAAAAACTAAACGGCAATATCCCTCCGTGTTACACCATCAGGTGCTGAAAGTCCCGTCCTAAGGACCTCACTCCCTTCTTGTTTTACTGGTAGAGATGTGGAAGACATTACTGCTCCTTTACTGTCAAGTGCTCCAACCCTATTACATAGCCTCTAAACCTGCAACCAGTAACCTTATATAAAGAAACTATTGGAAGAATAACCAGAGACACAATTTTAGAAGGTTTTGAAAATATAAATATAAGCACTTTGTAATGACCATTGTGATTGGAGAAGTCACTGTCTGATGTGTTGGAGCACAGCAACAGCTTACAGGCTAATTCAGGGCCCAGGGGTGCGCGCAAATCCCGTCGCAGCTGCGATACCGCACACAGCAGTTGTGCAAATATATGCAAATGACGCAGCCGCCGGGGTTGGCATTGAGACGCTGACTAGCGCCATCTCAGATCCGCCATCTCGCATACAAAGACGCACCATCGATCTGAGCAACCCTATGGTCGCTGAGAGTATCCGTCGCCAGTAAGCCGCTGAGCCAAAATCACTGCATAAATATCCATTTGCAGCCTGAAACTCGCCCCAAAAACGTTCTAGACCGGTCTTCATGTGTCTCGCCACCCCCTCCCCCCGGAAACCTCCCACAAACGCTTCCTGTTAATCACACTACGTCCAAGTCCTCACTGTGACCACCGTCTGTAAAATAACTTGGCGCGTGCACAGTGCGCCTCATACGTATTCACAGCATTGAAAAGAAACGCTGAAATTTGCGAACATCGGCTTTGCGCGCACCTCTGAATTTGTTATTTGCATTTCGTTATATAGCACCAGAATATTCCATACAGCTTCACCATTGGGTTTATTTGAGCAGTTACACTGCGGGGACAGTAGATGGCACTGTTTAACAAGTTGTTACTTTATAGTCTCCCTGCATGTTTAATGCTTGAACAGTGAACAACACAATGGGAGAATACAGGCAATCATACAGCAAGATCTGCAAGGTGCATGTGAATATTCAAAAGTGTATTTCAAATGGAGTAAAGAAAAAAAAATGGCCAGAAACTGACAGCTTAACCCTAGTGACTGATTGGAATAATCGCAATTATATCAGTTGTGTAAATGTAAGGTTCAGTTGCTGCATCCAGAGATGACTTGTGGGATGTAATTATTACAGACAGAGCAGAGGTTGATAACTAAGAATGAGATAAGACAAGCAGGAGGACAAGATAATTCACATATAAGATATAAGATTCCCGCAATGGGCACGTGGGATGCATTACACAAGCTGCAGGAAAGATCCATTTTAAAATGGTCACTATATAGACAGAACAGACAGTAAACAGACTGTTCTTCTGAGGAAGCCATACTAAAAGTGACCAGGTAAAGGACACACTGGAGCCTACAAATGGGCTGCTAAAGTCAATTGCACAATTTGGGTCAATGGGTGAAGACATAACCACGTGGAAGACGTATTTCTGTGCTGTCGTCGTGATACACGAGATTTACTACAGCTTCTAAAAATTTAAAAGGTGGTGTTGCCCACATCAATCAGATTTTGCCCATCTTTTTCTAGGATGCAATAGAGAAATGGTAGCTAGAATCTGGTTTGTTGCTATGGGCAACACCACCACATTTTATTTTTAGAAGCTTTAGTAAATCTCCCCCGTCAGGTGCGCTGATCACTGGCCTGTAAATGCAGATTTAGGCAGAATTAACACTAAACGTTGTGGATACCAAGCATGTGATTGAACAGTAGCGTAGAAAGGAACTTACACACGACAACACAGAAAGTGACCCACGGAATGGCCATAAAAGCCGCAGATATAAAGTCGCACAATAAAGGAATGGGTGCACGTGAAACAGGAACACCTGAAGGTAGATTGCTCAGTATGGAAGGCGCAGAGCACAGGGTGTAAGCAGAACATCAAAGCCGCCCTCACTGACGCCTGCAGACATAGGTGGCTGGGAACCTTTATAGCAGCAGAGGGAGTCACCTGTCCCATTGCTGGTGCATGACAAGTGATAGAAACTTCTTTACAGACCTTGTCCTACATCAAAAGGGATTATCTCTCCTGCAGACAGAAGTCGCATGACCGCTGAAGGGGTCCGACGCTGTCTCCGTTGGAGTTTTGCCTCTCTCGATCAATGTAGACTTTGCTTAAGGAATATGACTTAGGCCCGGAACCACGGGGACTAGAACACAGTTATGATATACAGAGATGTACCCAATCTATTAGTTATATTATACAGGGATCAATCCGTTTGTCCCCTATGTCTGAGCGCCTAAGTGGCCGGGCGGTTATATTAGTAATGGAAAGTCAGAATACTGCAAATTGTAAGAGCGAAGAGTAAAGATTATATCCAAGAGAGAGTCCTTGATATACACTGAAGCTCCAAAAGTCATGGGATAGCAGTATGTAAAGGTAGGTGGTGTCACCGTACTGTGACATCTTGGAAATGTCCAGACCTGCATCAGTTGTACTATTACCTTCTGAGGAACCCGGGAGATAGAGGACCCGGAGAAACGCGTCATGGTTTCTGCTGGACTTCTATGTGGCTTCCGCTTTTGAACTTCCAGGCTGCCAGAGTCCTACATTTACCGTGGCTTGCTATAGATCACACAGCGCTGATACCGTCATCTTACGCTGCTACCAGCCGGCCCTTATAACCTGCCCACTACGAGCCCGATATTCTGCTGATGGCTGTGTAAGGAGCCGGCGTCCGTACACTGAATCTGCACCACCAGCGGTTCTTTTGGGAGATCCCAGCCGACGAAACATAGAGGTACCTTGATCCAGCCCTCTTGCTCATCAAGGGGTGTTACCAGCAGTCAATTCCGAGACGCTCTAGGTTTAATAGTGAGTATATGATCATTTTGCTCACAGGCCACCTATGAACCTTGAATTTCAAGGTCTAATTGGAAGGTTACCTTTGCTGTAGTTGGTGCATTATATATCATCGCACCACGGATCTGCCAGCTATAATTATCCTGTGCATTTACAGTGGGAGTCATGTGGCTGTTTCTGGACTTGGGTAATTACGCCCGATTATTAATGTGTGATTACGTGTGCTAAAGAGACTGACATCTGCAGACTGGCGACACATATTCTGCAACTGCGTCTCTTCTCTAGCACTTCTATGACAGCCTTCACCTTCCCAGCTGTATTGTGTATGGAGAATTGTGCTGCTAATCATTAAGGTGCATATACACGTAACCATTTTGTAACTAAGGATTTTCTATCACATTTTCCCTTGAAAAAGTGAACAATTTTTGCAGTGTAATGAGCGATTTTTACAACGATGAACGAAAAATGTTCCTTCCCTTAATGAAAATTTTGTATGATATAATACTGGCGGGTGCCCTTGGCGCTGCCTTTTTTCTCCTCTCTCTCTTCAGCACCCCCCCTTCTCATCTGCTCCCTCTCCCTATCTTACTCCACCTCCCTCATCCCTTCCTCCTCTGTCTATTTCTCCCAGTATGTGATATCTCTGTACAGCGCACCCAGTGTGTGACATCTCTGTACAGCGCACCCAGTATGTGATATCTCTGTACAGCACCCCCTTCTCACCCTCTACCTCTCCCCATCTTACTCCACCTCCCTCATCCCTTCCTCCTTTGTCTATTTCTCTCCCCCTGACCTCCTCCCCCCATCTCTCTATCCTCTTTTAATATCACCCAGTGTGTGATCTCTGTACGGCGCACCCAGTGTGTGATCTCTCTGTATGGCGCACGCAGTGTGTGATCTCTCTGTACGGCGCACGCAGTGTGTGATCTCTGTACGGCGCACGCAGTGTGTGATCTCTGTACGGCGCACTCAGTGTGTGATCTCTCCGTACGGCGCACCCAGTGTGTGATATCTCTGTACGGCGCACCCAGTGTGTGATATCTCTGTACGGCGCACCCAGTGTGTGATATCTCTGTACGGCGCACCCAGTGTGTGATATCTCTGTACGGCGCACCCAGTGTGTGATATCTCTGTACGGCACACCCAGTGTGTGATATCTCTGTACGGCACACCCAGTGTGTGATATCTCTGTACGGCACACCCAGTGTGTGATATCTCTGTACGGCACACCCAGTGTGTGATCTCTGTACGGCACACCCAGTGTGTGATCTCTCTGTACGGCACACCCAGTGTGTGATCTCTCTGTACGGCACACCCAGTGTGTGATCTCTCTGTACGGCACACGCAGGGGTAAATGTACTAAAATGAAGCGAGTTTTAGAAGAGATGTAGCCCATAGCATATCTCTTCAGCCCCCCCCTCCTTCTCATCCGCTCCCTCTCCCCATCTTACTCCACCTCCCTCCTCTTTTCCTCCTCTGTCTATTTCTCTTTCTCCCCCTGACCCCCCCCATCTCTATATCCTCTTTTGATATTGCCCTCTTTCATTCTCCCCACTATATTAGGTTGATGCTGCACCTGTTTGACAATGGTGGGAAGGGGGGCTGTGAGGGAAAAGTCTGTTGTGGTGAGACAGAGAGTGTTGGATTAAATTATCATAAATGAATAAATTGCACCTATCCAAATATGGGTGTGCTGTACAGAGATCACACACTGGGTGTGCTGTACAGAGATATCACACACGGTGTGCTGTACAGAGGTATCACACACTGGGTGTGCCATACAGAGATATCACATACTGGGGGGGCTGTACAGAGATATCACACACTGGGTCTGCTGTACAGAGCTTTCACATACTGGGGGCGCTGTACAGAGATATCACACACACACACTGGGTGTGCACATATTTGGATAGGTGCAATTTATTAATTTATGATAGTTTAATCCAACACTCTGTGTCACCACAACAGACTTTCCCCCCCCTCCCCCATTACTGTCAAACAGATATCTCCTGTACAGCGCACCCAGTATGTGATCTCTCTGTACGGCACACCCAGGGGTAAATGTACTAAAGTGAGAGTTTTAAGAAGCAAGATTTAGAAGAGATGTTGCCCATAGCAACCAATCAGATTCTACTTAACATTTAACTAGCACCTTCTAGAAGATAATAGCTAGAATCTGATTGGTTGCTATGCGCAACATCTCTTCTAAAACACTTAAAAAAACCTCTCACTTTAGTAAATGTACCCCCCAGTGTGTGATATCTCGGTACGGCACTCAATCTGAGGTGTACTACTAATGGCATACTTGCCTACTCTCCCGGAACGGCTGGGAAGCTCTCAAAAATTGTATGGTGCTCCTGGCTGCCCAGAAAGGTAGGCAAGTCTCCCGGAGGCAGGAACCACCTGGCCACGGCCGCCCACCTCCCGAGTAAAGTGGGAGGCACAGACGGCTGATGACGCAGTTCATGTTGAATCGCGTCACGGTAGCTCCACCCCCGCTTCACATTAGGGGGCAACCAAAGGTTGGCAAGTATGACATATAGTAAGACACTGATGTGAGATACTTTTTGTGGAGGGTAGGGTGTGTGACTTGCTACAGTGTTATGTGATCCTCAGTCATATAATCATTACGTCTTATTTCTGCAATAAGAGACACAATAAAATAAAATGTAAACTTATTCCTCTAATTTATTATTCCTAAATCTACTCATCAGTCTATTAGATAACACAACATGTAAGGGGGAGACTGTGACACTGCATGTCTGTGACTCTGTATGTCTCTGTGAGACTGTGCATGAGACTGTTCTTGTGTTTGTGTGACTCTGTGCGTGTCTCCAGGTGTGACTCTGTGCGTGTCTCCAGGTGTGACTCTGTGCTTGTCTCCAGGTGTGACTCTGTGCTTGTCTCCAGGTGTGACTCTGTGCGACTCTGTGTCACTCTGGTCATGTCTGCATGCAAGTCTGTGTACTGTCCATGCTCTGTCTGTATAGGTGCGCGCACGGCCTGCATAGGTGCGCGCACGGCCTGCATAGGTGCGCGCACGGCCTGCATAGGTGCGCGCACGGCCTGCATAGGTGCGCGCACGGTCTGTGATAAGAAGATTTCAGTACTTTATGGTGATTAAATCCTCTTTTCCGTGTATTCACCAGACATTAATTCCAACTTGAGGATTCAAGAGATGACGGAAATGTGGATAAACCAAACGACTGGGGAGGGAGAGACCACGGAACATTACAACCAAGGTGACCAGTGAGTCTGTAGGAAATAAGTAATGAGCATGTATCTGTATCAGTGCATTACACCGTATAACGTCACACCCTATTACATCCCAGGAACACGGCCCTTATGGTACATGTCTCTCCGCTAATGACACATACTAGGAACAGTATAGTTGTCATCGGCGTCATTATTATTGGGAAGTAGGACCAGCCCTGTACCTGATGCAAGAGATACATCTGAAAACAAGCGTAACAGCGCAGAACCCCGCATAGCCACAATTCCTTAATCACACCCTCTCTGACATCTGTG
Source organism: Taudactylus pleione (assembly GCA_031769625.1). NCBI lineage: Eukaryota > Metazoa > Chordata > Amphibia > Anura > Myobatrachidae > Taudactylus > Taudactylus pleione. Next base: position 696,111 of record JAUIMM010001064.1, read on the forward strand.
TATGTGAGATCGCCCCGTCACAGCCCGGTTATGTCACTTCTGTTGAAAAAGTAGATTAGGTTAATTGGGCACCATTGGTTACGGAGCTAGCGCAGGGCGAAAACGGTCAAAATCCGCTCCACAAATGGACTTCCACCCAGTACTGCATTGGCTCTCTGACTCAGGTGATGCCCAGACCAGCAACTACAGTATATGCAATTTACATACAGCTCCCCATTGGCTCTCTGACTCAGGTGATGCCCAGACCAGCAACTACAGTATATGCAATTACATACAGCTCCCCATTGGCTCTCTGACTCAGGTGATGCCCAGACCAGCAACTACAGTATATGCAATTTACATACAGCTCCCCATTGGCTCTCTGACTCAGGTGATGCCCAGACCAGCAACTACAGTATATGCAATTTACATACAGCTCCCCATTGGCTCTCTGACTCAGGTGACGCCCAGACCAGCAACTACAGTATATGCAATTTACATACAGCTCCCCATTGGCTCTCTGACTCAGGTGACGCCCAGACCAGCAACTACAGTATATGCAATTTACATACAGCTCCCCATTGGCTCTCTGACTCAGGTGACGCCCAGACCAGCAACTACAGTATATGCAATTTACATACAGCTCCCCATTGGCTCTCTGACTCAGGTGACGCCTGTGAGGAGACAAGGGAAAAGGACTTCTAGGACTTGCCTGCATGTTGAAAAGAGTTATGACCCAGTTCTGTGATCTTAAATTGAAGCCCTCAGTCTGCATGTCTCATACAGGAAGTTTGCCAGCAGCAGACAGCAAAGGTGTGTTCCTGTTACAAAGCCCTCCTCCTTCCTCTCTGCAAAGACTGACACCTGAGCCCACCAATGAGTGAGAGAGAGGGAAGTAGGGTGGTGCAGCAAGAGGAATTGTGGGATAGTGTGTGTGTAGAGTGTGACTCTGAAGGTTGGGGTGTTGTCCCCTCTCAGTGTCTTAAGCTATATAGCAGCTCTGTGTGCTCTGTTACAGCTGTCATTGCTGGCCAGGTAGGGAGGAGATATACAACAGCTGGAAAGGACTTTGCTGAACTCTGAGTGGACTGTAATGATATAACCCTGCTTACTGTTTGCTGGATTTCTGTGTCTCCATGAATAAAGTTCATCATTCCTTCATTATAACCTGCTCCACTGTGTGATCCCTGAACCCCAGGATACCCAGGACACCCGGTATCCTCACATTTGGCGGCAGCGGTGGGACGTCACACAGTTCCGGCAGTAATTCCAGGGGAGTGAGTAGAAGCCACGCTAACACCAGAGAATATCAGCATGGAGAGTCAGTCAGGAGATGCAACCGGTGGCCAAATTGAAAACGTCATGAGAGAGCAGGAGAAGTTTTACCGGACAGCCCGGAAACCGCACCTGCAAGGATTTTGCAGGATGAAGGGAATTGCTTATAATGGGACTGACACCCGGGAGATTCTGGTATTGCGGTTGTTGGAGTGGGATCGTGCACACCCAGAGGATCCCAACCACCTCAGTGATGATGAAGAAGTGCCGACAGGCAGTGAAAGCACTTCTTCCAGTCGGTTACACGAGTCAACCACCGCTACTCCCGCCCTACTACAGAGCTGGCTGGGGGCGCTAGGTGAAAGTGCAACTACACAAGAGAGAGCTGGAGTGATCCAAGCAATATTAGGGGTACAAATCCCTACTAGCAGCGAAACTGTGCTGTCGCCCAGAGGGGCTGAGCAAGAGAAGCGGCGCTTGGGATTTAAGGATGTTCCCACATTTCGAGAGAGTGAAACTGACATTGACACTCACCTGCAGATCTTTGAGAATCTCATGGGAGTGCATGGGATAGAGCCAGCTGAATGGCCCAAGTACTTGGGGCCAAGTCTCACCGGTAGGGCTTTGGAAGCCTACAGGGCTCTAACTTCCCGGGAATGTGGAATCTACACCTGCATAAAGAAGGCATTACTGGCTAAGTTTCAGATCACTGCAGAATCTTATCGTCTCAAATTCAGGACACTGAGCAAAAGTGGGACTGCTTCCTACCAAGAGTTTGCCAGTCAGCTACGGCAAGCTTGTGGAAAATGGCTCGAGGGTAGACAGGCCTCTACCGTGGAGCAGATCATCAACCTAATTGTGATAAACTAATGATTAAGATGGCACCAGAGATACGGGAGTGGGTCGCAGACCGGAAGCCCAGCACGCCTGAACAAGCTGCACAATGGGCTGATGAATATATAGCTAACCGTCCCCAATGGAGAGTATTCAGTGCAACAGGTGGTACAAGAACCCCACGAGCGGAGAAGCTCCCTGACAGAGAACCACGCATAAATGATAGTAGTAAAGGAGGCCCTATCAAAAACATTTCTTATCAACCACCCAGATTCAAAGTGGCTAACCCAGAACCTTGGAAGTGCTACCGCTGCAATCAACCAGGACACTTGTTGAGGGACTGTCCACGCACGCGAGGGCCATTCCCTGGGGCTAGACCGGCCCCAGTCTCTGTGGTATGTTACTCCATGGAGGATTATTGCGAGGAGGTCATCCAGTCAGATGCGGCCAAGATGATGGATGGGGTGTATATTGTAGACCTGGTTCTGGGGGAGGAGCAGGCAACTCCTCAGAATATGCAGGGGCACTTACAGCCTGTGTTGGTAGAGGACCAGCGGGTACAGGGCCTACGAGATTCTGGGGCCTCACTCACATTGATTGAGCCAGACCTGATTCCCACCTCCCGGGTGATTCCTGGACAGTATGTACGGATTGCCACCGCCGGGGGACAACAGACCGATATCCCCGTCGCCAAGATACATCTCGACTGGGGAGCTGATCAAGGAATCGTGGAGGTCGGAGTACTCAAGGGGCTACCAGCCAAGGTCATCCTCGGGAATGATCTGGGACAGGGACTGGTGACACGCTTCGTTCAAGTGGTGACCCGGAGCCAAACCCAAAGAGCAGTGACCCAGGTGACAGATTCAGAACAGAACCAACCTACCCCGACCACAATGGTGAGTGATTCCAGTTTCTTGTCCAGTACTTCAGAGTTAGACTTGGGGGAGGTGGACCGGAGCGAGTTTCGACAGGCCCAACGGACAGACCCTTCCCTAAGTAAATTAAGGAGTGCAGCCGACCTGGGGTTGGAAACAGCTGATGGGAGCAAGATAGTTTGGGAAGAGGAATTGCTGTACCGAGTGGTCGTTCTTCAGTCTGGACAGGAAAATGCCTACTAAACAGTTGGTGGTACCTACACCGTACAGAGCACAATTACTAGCCCTTGCTCATGACATTCCAGCGGCCGGGCATTTTGGCACCCGTAAAACACTGGCACGATTGTTGCGGAATTTCTTCTGGCCACGAATCTCTAGAGACGTTAAGCTGTATCGAGACACCTGCAATACCTGCCAGAGGCTCGGGAAGCCCCAGCGAAAAGCTCCTCTGCACCCATTACCTATTATAGGGGAGCCCTTTGCCCGTGTTGCCATAGACCTAATTGGACCATTAGCTATTCCCAGTCATACGGGAAAGAAGTACATCCTAACACTGGTGGACTTTGCTACACGCTATCCTGAGGCTGTGGCCCTATCATCTATTGACACAGAACACGTTGCGCAAGCATTAACAGACATATTCAGTCGGCTTGGATACCCACAGGAAGTCATCACAGATCAAGGGCCCCAATTCCAAGGTGAACTAATGCAAACCCTGTGGGAAAAGTGGGGGGTTCGACCTCTTCGGACCACCTCTTACCATCCACAGACCAACGGACTCTGTGAACGTTTCAATGGAATGCTAAAAAGACTTCTACAAGCTTACGTGCTGTCCGAGGGGAGGGACTGGGAGAGAGCCCTTCAACAGCTTCTCTTCGCTTATCGGGAAGTCCCACAGGCGTCTACTGGATATTCCCCATTTGAACTTTTGTACGGCCGGAAAGTGCGGGGGCCTCTAGACCTGGTCAAAGAGAGCTGGGAGGGAACTTTCCAAGAACACCAGCAGCCCATTTTACAATATGTAGAGAATATGCGGAACCGCATGAGAAGATTGCTACAGTTAACCCAAGAGCATCTCAGGGAATCACAAGAGAGACAAAAGGAATGGTATGACGCCCATGCTCAAGACCGAGAGTTGCATCCAGGGCAAAAAGTAATGGTGCTTATCCCAGTGCGAAGAAACAAACTGCAGGCCACGTGGGAAGGACCGTATACCGTGGTAAGGCGCACCGGACCGGTCAATTACGTGATTGCCCTGGATAAGGGAGGGAAGTACCTACGCACCTTCCATATAAATCGAATTAAGGCCTATCGTGATCGTCAAGTAGTAACAATGGCGGTATGTTGTCCTCCGATGGAGGCACCAGAAACTGATCCATTGCTTGACCTTTTGGGAGCTGCTAAAGAGAAGAAAGGAGTGGAATCAGTCCAGGTGGGACAACAGTTGAATGCAGCCCAGCAGCAAGAGATCTGGAGGATCATAGAGGCTGAACAGGCCCAGTTTTCTTGTCTACCTGGTCGAACTCATCTGACCGCCCACCATGTGGACACTGGGAGTGCTAGGCCCATCCGACAAGTCGCTTACCGGATGACTCCAGGTGTTATGAGGCAGGTAAAGGCTGAGATCGAGGAGATGCTAGCTTTGGGGGTCATAGTGCCATCTAAAAGCCCATGGGCTGCTGGGGTTGTGTTGGTTCCCAAGAAAGATGGGACCACACGGTTTTGTGTGGACTATCGCAAATTGAACGAAGTCACCACCACTGATGCTTACCCTATGCCCCGTGTTGATGAGCTACTGGATCGGATTGGAGGGGCTGAGTTTGTCTCAACATTGGATTTGAGCAAAGGCTACTGGCAAATCCCACTTACCAAAGAGGCCCAGGAGCGTTCTGCCTTCATCACACCGGAAGGACTCTTTGAGTGGACTACAATGCCTTTCGGGATGAAGAACGCCCCTGCCACATTCCAGCGAATGGTTAATGACCTCTTGAAGGGGTGTCAAGACTTTTCCCAAGCCTACTTAGATGACATTGCCATCTTCAGCCATACCTGGGAGGAGCATTTAATTCAGGTGACAGAAGTGCTGAAGAGGATTAGACAGGCTGGACTCACCATACGCCCAGATAAGTGTCAAATGGGGATGGCTGAGGTTCAGTACCTAGGACATCGGGTCGGAGGAGGTGCTATTTCCAATTGGCCCCAACCTGTCAACCAAAAACAAGTGCGGGCGTTCCTTGGAGTCGCTGGCTATTAAAGGAAATTTATACCACATTACAGCACCGTGGCCAAGGCTCTGACAGACTTGACCAAAAAGAGATATGCTCGGAATATTGAATGGACTGTTGAATGTGAGCAAGCTTTCAACACCTTAAAAGACTTGCTGACTCGAGCCCCAGTGTTGGCTGCCCCTGACTACAACAGAAAGTTTATTGTGCAGACAGAGGCATCAGGGTGTGGACTTGGGGCAGTGTTGAGTCAAGTGGGAGCAGATGGTAGGGAACATCCAATTGTGTATCTATCCCGTAAACTAGCTGACCGAGAGATAGCCTACGCCACTATTGAAAAAGAATGTCTAGCCATAGTCTGGGCCTTAAAGAAGCTACAACCATATCTTTATGGGAAAGAATTTACTGACCATAACCCGTTGTATTGGCTAAACAGAACCTCGGGGGAAAATGGGAGGTTTTTGAGGTGGAGTCTGGCGTTACAAAGTTTCAACTTTTCCATTTCTCACAAAAAGGGACGAGAACATCACAATGCTGACGGGCTATCCAGATGTGAGGAAACAAATATCAAGCTTCGCAGACCCTCGGGCCGAGTCGACAGTCATGACTCCAACATTGGGACCATGTCTGTCTCCTCGATTTAAGAAGGGGGAGGTATGTGAGGAGACTAGGGAAAAGGACTTCTAGGACTTGCCTGCATGTTGAAAAGAGTTATGACCCAGTTCTGTGTTCTTAAATTGAAGCCCTCAGTCTGCATGTCTCATACAGGAAGTTTGCCAGCAGCAGACAGCAAAGGTGTGTTCCTGTTACAAAGCCCTCCTCCTTCCTCTCTGCAAAGACTGACACCTGAGCCCACCAATGAGTGAGAGAGAGGGAAGTAGGGTGGTGCAGCAAGGGGAACTGTGGGATAGTGTGTGTGTAGAGTGTGACTCTGAAGGTTGGGGTGTTGTCCCCTCTCAGTGTCTTAAGCTATATAGCAGCTCTGTGTGCTCTGTTACAGCTGTCATTGCTGGCCAGGTAGGGAGGAGATATACAACAGCTGGAAAGGACTTTGCTGAACTCTGAGTGGACTGTAATGATATAACCCTGCTTACTGTTTGCTGGATTTCTGTGTCTCCATGAATAAAGTTCATCATTCCTTCATTATAACCTGCTCCACTGTGTGATCCCTGAACCCCAGGATACCCAGGACACCCGGTATCCTCACAACGCCCAGACCAGCAACTACAATATATGCAATTTACATACAGCTCCCCATTGGCTCTCTGACTCAGGTGACGCCCAGACCAGCAACTACAGTATATGCAATTTACATAAAATTCCCCATTGGCTCTCTGACTCAGGTGACGCCCAGACTAGCAACTACAATATATGCAATTTACATACAGCTCCCCATTGGCTCTCTGACTCAGGTGACGCCCAGACTAGCAACTACAATATATGCAATTTACATACAGCTTCCCATTGGCTGGAGGGAAAACAAAACCATAACCCACCCGATCCCCTACCACAGAGGAGATCTATAAGGTCTGGCTGCGGGGTGAGGAACTCTGCTGACATGGATCACCCAGGTAGCTGGCTGTAGGGGGCAGTGCATACCAGCAGATGGAGGGGGCTCAATCATCAGTTCTGATATTAGGATATAGAGCTCCTCACACCCTCGGCCCTGACAGCCACTTTACATAGTGTCCCTGACATTAGGGCGCCCCCTACTGCAATCACAGGCACATTCACAAACAAACCTCTTGGTCAATTTGTTTGGAGAATAAGGTTTATGATGTGGAATCTGTTGTTGAAGTTTATATTCAACTTATTTCTAACTGTTCATTGCTCCTATCACAATGGGATGAATGACAAACATCTAACACTAGAGTCACCTGCAGCAGAACTACAAGTCTCAGCAAGCTCTGTCAGCCAGAAAGTGTTAGACTATCCAGGAACTCTACTCTTGACGACAGCCAGGGCGCCGCGTGTTGTCGAACTCTGGTTAAAGGGATTCACATCACTTACGATATTGTGGTCCCAATAACGTACCATAGTTATATTTATAATGTCAATGGCAGGGGGGATATATGGTGGAACATTTTATACACAGAAGACGGGTCCTGCTATATCATATAAAGATGCATACTGTAACATAAAACGGTACATGCTATAACAAGAATCCGTACATGGTATACCATTAATCAGTACATGCTATAACAAGAATCAGTACATGCTATAACAAAAAGCAGACATGCTATAACAAGAATTAGTACAAGACATAACAAGAAGCGGTACATGCTATAACAAGACGCGGTACATGCTATAACAAGAATCAGTACATGCTATAACAACAAGCAGACATGCTATAACAACAAGCAGACATGCTATAACAAGAATCAGTACATGCTATAACAAGAATCAGTACATGCTATAACAACAAGCAGACATGCTATAACAAGACGCGGTACATGCTATAACAAGAATCAGTACATGCTATAACAAGAAGCAGACATGCTATAACAAGAATCAGTACATGCTATAACAAGAATCAGTACATGCTATAACAAGAATCAGTACATGCTATAACAAGACGCGGTACATGCTATAACAAGAATCAGTACATGCTATAACAAGAATCAGTACATGCTATAACAAGAAGCAGACATGCTATAACACGAAGCAGACATGCTATAACACGAATCAGTACATGCTATAACTAAAATTTGGATATGCTATAACATGAAGCGGTACATGCTTTAAAACTAATCAGTATTTGCTATAACATAAATATGTACAGTTCATGCTATAACAAGAAGCAGTATATACTATAACAAGATGTGGTACATACTATAACAAGATGAGGTATAATGTATAGGGCATCACAATATTTTATGTAGATAGCAAATAATGACTAATTTTAAAAGCTATAAATGATTATTTGGTGTCTTCCACTTACAGAGAACAGACAGGATATGACGGAGCTGGAAGAGGCACCTGGTGCAGAGTGTTACCTAAACGGGTCATTTTATAGATGGAGCGGATGGCACAATCGGGTGGGCGTCCTCTCACCTTTGCCCCAACACAGAAGAGACAGGCCGTACCAGTGTAACGAATGTGCGAAAACCTTCTCTGATCTCTCCCGTTTCCTCCGACACCAGATCGGTCACACCGGCGGGAGGCCGTACCACTGCCGGCACTGTGTAAAGACTTTCAGGCAGCCCTACGAGTTGATGGTCCACCAGAGGGTGCACACGGGAGAAAAGCCCTACCAGTGCACAGTGTGCGGGAAAAAGTTCATCAAAAACTCTATTCTGAAAGTCCATCAGCGGATCCACACCGGCGAGCGACCCTACAAGTGCACTCAGTGCTCCAAAAGCTTCGTCCAGTCCCACCATCTGAAGACTCACCAGAGGACCCATATAGGGGGCAGACTACAGAACTACTAGTGGGGAGTGGGTATTGCCACCAAGGCCCTAGTGTAGTTAGGAGAACTGACTGGACTATGTTTCTGTTTTATTAGATCCACAGCTTTGGGCCAAAAGGAGATTCCTCTCTATCATACCGAGTGATAGGATTCAAGAGAAGCCAAAGACTTTTTAGTTGTCGATGAATCGGGAGCAGCAAATACGGAATGTTTTATGCCTTCCCCGTAGTAAATCCTTGAAGCCATAAGTCTCAGAAATATAAGAGTGAGATTATAGTTTGACTTAGTTACGCGTCATGTAGATGTGACCGATACTTCCGGCGAACAGCACAGCCCTCTCAGCGTTTGTCTTTATGGGGTTACTGTAGGGTGTTGGTGGGTCTGCATGGAAGATCATTGAGTGAATACTCATGTGCTTTTTATACTTTCATCTATAAAGAACTTAACACTATGTCTTTAGTGAGACACAGAAGGCAACAACGGTTTTGCCGGGAAAGCCTGCCGCTGGCTCGCTACATCTTCTTGGAACCACCAAGACTTCTCTAATAGTTGTGACTTTTATGGTGCAACCCTTCAACCCAACTGACCTCATTCATCATAAGTCTCCTCGCCCAAGATGGCGACCACCGTTGTGAGTAATGTAATTTTGCCAGTTCTTTTTTTTCTCGGCAGTCCGCACCAGCCAGTCACTTTGTGGGGTCGTCCGTAAAGCGGAGGCGCGGTGTTTGACATTTATGCAGGTAACCGTGAGGGCCTGATTCTGAGCCTCACGCTCAGTTCATGTTGGGCGGAGTTGAGCATAATTTTTTACCTGTGCGTGAGTCGCACGGCGCATGCGTCCCGATTGTGCTCGTACAGGGGGCCTAATTCAGACCCGCTCGCAAGCGGGTCGATGTTGGGCAAGTGCGCATGCGCACGACGGAGGCTGCTCCGTCATGCGCGAGACCCAAATAACGACGGCCAAGCCGCCGTTATGGGTCTCGCACCAAAGGGGGCGTGCTGTCGATGGTGAGTGACAGCACGCCCCCTTTGGTGGGCGTGTCGGGGGTGTTGCTGCCCAGACGGAGGTGTTCCCATGGGAACGCCTACCGTCTGGGCCCGGCCCCACTGACATCACTAGTGATGTCAGTGGGAGTGCTTTTGGGTCTGATCGAGCCAAAATCACTCCTGGGCTTGCGGCAGACAAGACCCTTCCGCAAGGGTCTCGTCGCAAGCCCGATGGTCTTGACCATCGCGACCATCATCATGGACGCTTGCATAAGCTGTGGGTGGTCACCCACAGCTATGTGAGCGTCCAAGAGGCCGCAACAAAAAAAAACAAAAAACGCCCTGATTCAGAGCGGGCGCTCGTTCAGAGCGTCGGGCTCTGAATCAGGCCCAGAGTCCTAGTTGTGATTTTAGATGTTCGGAGAAGTGTATTGAAAATGTGTTCCTGGGCGGTGACTATTCAGATGCACATTGATCGGTCATGGGCAGGTTATGGGGGTGTCGCGGGCACATTCAGACACACGGCTGTACGCCATGGAAGGGCTTGTAGTGGTATTAGCATAAAGTCGCGGACATTGAATCAGGCCCTATAATAAGGTTATTTTGATTACGGATTGTCCCGGTATAAGCGCCATATTGTATTCATGTCCACCATAGATGATGCCACCAGCTACACAGCTCGTACCAGACAGTGGGTCTAGTCTCACCTCTAGCGGGTATTGGTAGACAGATGGGTGTATCCTGTGTTATTGGTGGGGACTCCGTACAGTTACTGACTGCCTGAAGTGTAGGCGATTCCTGTCATAGCGGTCACATGTGCACCCATTCTGTACAACATGCAGCCGATGGCAGGAGACCTTTATCTCAGTATTCCCGGGCCTCAGGGCCGGATTTAGAGACGGACGGTATAACGCACCTGAATACAAGTGTCTGTGCAATTCCGTCCATCTCCGATGCAAATGCAGAAGGAACGGTCAGACACCTCCTCGCTGTATTTGCCCATCCAGCACTGTGACCGACTTCGCAGGCTGGGATCACCAGGGCGTCCATCACAAGTGATGACCCTAATGGTTGCTCCTTTGTTCAGGCTGCGGGAGCTAAAGCTTCCCGCAGCCTGACCGGGTTCCGTGTCCACCAACGCATACCCTGGTCTCGAACTCCACAGAAAATGGGGACGACGCACCGCCTTTCTCGGGAACGGTGTCCAGGCACGCCCCCACCCACCCCCTAAACGCCATAGCATGTCAATTATACCGTGGCTTGGGGCCGGGGGGGTCTGTGAACGAGATCGCAGGACCTGTTCTGCACATGCGCGGACCCGGAAACACCGGAGATGTGCGTTCATCATCGGATCATCGTACATCTCTGAATCAGGCCCAGTGTCTGGGACTAATACACAAAATATAGTCATCGGGTAACAGTTTTCCGGGTCACATACCAGGGTGGGGAAGTGGGACTGAGCATGTGGTGGTTATGGCGGTATTTATGTAGACTCATCTGATGTGCTTCCCTGTTCCCTGACATGTATATATTTCTTCCATGACAGGTAGCCGCCCAGCCCAATCTCTTCTGAGGATCACTGTGGGTTGGTCCTTTCTCCGTACAGAGGTCTTCACCCTCCTGTTCTCATACCCTGGACCTGGTAGATGGAGAAGTCTCCAGCTCATGTCACGTCCAGGATGGGAACTTATCCTGGCACAGTTACCATTCAGTGACTGTTTCGCACAATAAGTGCGGAGAGCTGACCGACACCAAGGTCTTCACACTCAACAAACATCTCATGGACTATGAACCTCCAGAGACAAAGAGACACTGATCCGTTGAGTGGACAGCCAGGCGTAGGATATGCCAGAGGCACCAGTCTGAGCAGAAGCCGGCTTCCGGTTGTGGAGCCCTTTAGTCGGCGGTGGGCAGCTAACTGCGGCTTCGTTCACTTATTTTGTCTGAACTCTTTACTGAGATGTTTTAATTGTGACTTGTATGAGATCTACCCTGAGAACCGATTATTCCTGCTCATTGTAATATTACGGACATGTAACCAGCCCCTTACCTTTACCGCCATGAGATAATTAAATGTGCAAATAAATTATTCAGAAACTCCAATTACGATTAGCATAATATTATGTTGTTCAGCAGCAATTCCCCTGTTTCCAGACAAGGAATCGACAGCGAGCAGACATCGATAGTACACACATTCACAGACATGTCACCGGTCAGCCCGACGTGCTTTACACTGACGGAAGCGGTGAGTTGCGTCAGTAATCTATAGATACAGAGGACAAATGGATCCACAGCCAAAGCAGCCAACACATGGGAAGGATCACTCTGACATTACTGGGTGTGGTATAAAAGGTCAACCAGTATAGAGATGTGAGGACAGGTTGGATGGAACAATACTATGGGGACAGGTGGGATGTGAGGACAGGTTGGATGGAACAATACTGCGGGGACAGGTGGGATGTGAGGACAGGTTGGATGGAACAATACTGTGGGGACAGGTTGGAAGGAACAATACTGCAGGGACAGGTGGGATGTGAGGACAGGTTGGATGGAACAACTGTGGGGACAGGTGGGATGTGAGGACAGGTTGGATGGAACAATACTGCGGGGACAGGTGGGATGTGAGGACAGGTTGGATGGAACAATACTGCGGGGACAGGTGGGAAGTGAGGACAGGTTGGATGGAACAATACTGGGGGACAGGTTGGATGTGAGGACAGGTTGGATGGAACAATACTGTGGGGACAGGTGGGATGTGAGGACAGGTTGGATGGAATAATACTGGGGGACAGGTTGGATGTGAGGACAGGTTGGATGGAACAATACTGTGGGGACAGGTGGGAAGTGAGGACAGGTTGGATGGAACAATACTGCGGGGACAGGTGGGATGTGAGGACAGGTTGGATGGAACAATACTGTGGGGACAGGTGGGAAGTGAGGACAGGTTGGATGGAACAATACTGCGGGGACAGGTGGGATGTGAGGACAGGTTGGATGGAACAACTGTGGGGACAGGTGGGATGTGAGGACAGGTTGGATGGAACAATACTGCGGGGACAGGTGGGATGTGAGGACAGGTTGGATGGAACAATACTGCGGGGACAGGTGGGATGTGAGGACAGGTTGGATGGAACAATACTGCGGGGACAGGTTGGATGGAACAATACTGTGGCGACAGGTGGGATGTGAGGACAGGTTGGATGGAACAATACTGCGGGGACAGGTGGGATGTGAGGACAGGTTGGATGGAATAATACTGCGGGGACAGGTGGGATGTGAGGACAGGTTGGATGGAACAATACTGCGGGGACAGGTGGGATGTGAGGACAGGTTGGATGGAATAATACTGCGGGGACAGGTGGGATGTGAGGACAGGTTGGATGGAACAATACTGTGGGGACAGGTGGGATGTGAGGACAGGTTGGATGGAACAATACTGCGGGGACAGGTGGGATGTGAGGACAGGTTGGATGGAACAATACTGTGGGGACAGGTGGGATGTGAGGACAGGTTGGATGGAACAATACTGTGGGGACAGGTTGGAAGGAACAATACTGCAGGGACAGGTGGGATGTGAGGACAGGTTGGATGGAACAATACTGTGGGGACAGGTGGGAAGTGAGGACAGGTTGGATGGAATAATACTGGGGGACAGGTGGGATGTGAGGACAGGTTGGATGGAACAATACTGCAGGGACAGGTGGGATGTGAGGACAGGATGGATGGAACAATACTGCGGGGACAGGTGGGATGTGAGGACAGGTGGGATGTGAGGACAGGTTGGATGGAACAATACTGCGGAGACAAGTGGGATGTAAGGACAGGTTGGATGGAACAATACTGCGGGGACAGGTGGGATGTGAGGACAGGTTGGATGGAACAATACTGCGGGGACAGGTGGGATGTGAGGACAGGTTGGATGGAAGAATACTGCGGGGACAGGTGGGATGTGAGGACAGGTTGGATGGAACAATACTGCGGGGACAGGTGGGATGTGAGGACAGGTTGGATGGAACAATACTGCGGGGACAGGTGGGATGTGAGGACAGGTTGGATGGAACAATACTGCGGGGACAGGTGGGATGTGAGGACAGGTTGGATGGAACAATACTGCGGGGACAGGTGGGATGTGAGGACAGGTTGGATGGAACAATACTGCGGGGACAGGTGGGATGTGAGGACAGGTTGGATGGAACAATACTGCGGGGACAGGTTGGATGGAACAATACTGTGGCGACAGGTGGGATGTGAGGACAGGTTGGATGGAACAATACTGCGGGGACAGGTGGGATGTGAGGACAGGTTGGATGGAACAATACTGTGGGGACAGGTGGGATGTGAGGACAGGTTGGATGGAACAATACTGCAGGGACAGGTGGGATGTGAGGACAGGTTGGATGGAACAACTGTGGGGACAGGTGGGATGTGAGGACAGGTTGGATGGAACAATACTGCAGGGACAGGTGGGATGTGAGGACAGGTTGGATGGAACAATACTGCGGGGACAGGTGGGATGTGAGGACAGGTTGGATGGAACAATACTGCAGGGACAGGTGGGATGTGAGGACAGGTTGGATGGAACAATACTGCGGGGACAGGTGGGATGTGAGGACAGGTTGGATGGAACAATACTGCAGGGACAGGTGGGATGTGAGGACAGGTTGGATGGAACAATACTGCGGGGACAGGTGGGATGTGAGGACAGGTTGGATGGAACAATACTGCGGGGACAGGTGGGATGTGAGGACAGGTTGGATGGAACAATACTGCAGGGACAGGTGGGATGTGAGGACAGGTTGGATGGAACAATACTGCAGGGACAGGTGGGATGTGAGGACAGGTTGGATGGAACAATACTGTGGGGACAGGTGGGATGTGAGGACAGGTTGGATGGAACAATACTGTGGGGACAGTGGTCTTAGCCTAGCGCCGCACGGTGGTGGTACAGTGGGTACACAATAACCTAACACAGATACAGTGGTTCTCGGTCTAACGCCACACGGTGATGGTACAGTGGGTACACAATAACCTAGCACAGATACAGTGGTCTCGGCCTAGCGCCACACGGTAGTGGTACAGTGGATACACAATAACCTAGCACAGATACAGTGGTCTCGGCCTAGCGCCGCACGGTGGTGGTACAGTGGGTACACAATAACCTAACAAGGCGAAAAAAAGGGGCCTCACTGAGGGCTTACCTGATCCGCTGAACCGCGTCCTAGATCCCTTCCAGCGGCGATCCTGCAGCTCTGGTAACTCCCGCACGTCTCAGCTTCCCGGGCCGCACGCCGGGGTTTAGATATCCCGCCGCGCGTTATCCTCTGGGGTCCGGTTTTGGTTGGCGTCCTTGTGGGAGGCGGGGCACTCTGCCCTGGCCCTCCCACACAACAACTAATGAGTTAACTAACACTATAATATTAGCACAGATACACAGTTGAAATAACACTGGAAAATTAAATTGCAAGCATAGATTATATGACATAATGTACTATGATAGCAGGTGTAATGTTACATTATAACACCAGGTGGCAGTATTGCAGCACACAAGACTGAAGTATATCTGATAAATGTGAGCAGAATTTACCCTCCTCCGTTGTAACGCTCGGTAGAAGCCCCATTAGCGGCTATTACTCTATTTGGGTCTCTGACAGTTGCACCTGGCTCCGCATTACAATAATGTTCCAGAGGTTGTGAATGTGATGGGTTCTGGGCTCTTACTGGGTTACTCCAAGTCACTAGTTTTTGTTCGTATATAAGCAACTGCAGTCTGGTCTTTGTGGTAGGCCGCAGCTCCACCGCTGGTATTTTCCGATAGTGCAAATCTGAATCAGCCGGAGGGAAATTCTCTGTGAAATAAGCTTGTGGGTCTGAAAGATGTATAGGCTACAGGCGGTACTCCCTGCTCTGACAGGCGGTACTCCCTGCTCTGACAGGCGGCACTCCCAGGCAGTACTCCCTGCTCTGACAGGCGGCACTCCCTGCTCTGACAGGCGGCACTCCCAGGCAGTAATCCTTGCTCTGGCAGGTGGCCGATAAAGGGCCTTCTCTTGCCAGCATGTATCTGACCTTCCTGATGCCCGTCTACCTCATCTAGCTGCCCGGCGTCAGCTGTGGCACCAATTTCCCATGTTGCCTCACAACAAGCACTGATCCAACAGATTTGGGCCTGGTGCTGAGGTGTGCGCTAATGCCGCGTCTGTGTGTGCGCAGCTGCTATGTGATAATATGCAAATGGCGCAGCCGCCGGGAGATGTACTGAGACCCCCCACCCTGCAAATCTGTATAAAATGTAGCAGCTGCTGCGTACACAGACGCGGCACCGGTCACACGTCATTCCATTGTCTGAGTGAGTCTGTGATCCCCAAAAATGGGCTCGGGAAGTGAGACTCCGTGGCCATATTCCTTGGGTACAGGGTTACAGACGCAGGGTGCGACACATCTGCCTTCTCTGTCGCCTCTCCGTTACCTCTCCCAAACTCTCCCTGACTGACAATCACACTGTGAGTATAACGTCGCTGCGAGCGACTGTGGTAATGGCCCCTGATGCATTCGCGCTTTACTGATAAACAATCCGCAAACATCGGCACAGATCTGAATGAGGCCCTTAGTACTGTGTAACCCAGGTCACATAATTACATAGAGCTCAGGATCCACAAGACTATCCCTCCTGTACCCTCACACAGCCCAGTCTCTATGTGGCTATCCCTCCTGTACCCTCACACAGCTCAGTCTCTATGTGGCTATCCCTCCTGTACCCTCACACAGCTCAGTCTCTATGTGGCTATCCCTCCTGTACCCTCACACAGCTCAGTCTCTATGTGGCTATCCCTCCTGTACCCTCACACAGCTCAGTCTCTATGTGGCTATCCCTCCTGTGCCCTCACACAGCTCAGTCTCTATGTGGCTATCCCTCCTGTACCCTCACACAGCTCAGTCTCTATGTGGCTATCCCTCCTGCACCCTCTAACAGCTCAGTCCCTAAGTGGCTATCCCTCCTGCGCCCTCTAACAGCTCAGTCTCTATGTGGCTATCCCTCCTGTACCCTCACACAGCTCAGTCTCTATGAGGCTATCCCCCCGCTCATGCCCTCTAACAGCTCAGTCTCTATGTGGATATCCCTCCTGCGCCCTCTAACAGCTCAGTCTCTATGTGGCTATCCCTCCTGTAGCCTCACACAGTTCAGTCTCTATGTGGCTATCCCTTCTGCGCCCTCACACAGCTCAGTCTCTATGTGGCTATCCCTCCTGCACCCTCACACAGCTCAGTCTCTATGTGGCTATTCCTCCTGCACCCTCACACAGCTCAGTCTCTATGTGGCTATCTCTCCTGTGCCCTCACACAGCGTGATCTCTATGAGGCTATCCCCCCGCTCATGCCCTCTAACAGCTCAGTCTCTATGTGGTTATCCCTCCTGTGCCCTCACACAGCTCAGTCTCTATGTGGCTATCTCTCCTGTGCCCTCACACAGCGCGATCTCTATGAGGCCATCCCTCCAGCTCAGGCAATAGAGAAAAAAAAGTCACTTTAGTGTTAATGGTTGGTTCTTTAATAAATTTTCCTTTACAAGAGATGTGCGAACAGGATCTTCTGCACATTTCTCACTTTACAATGTAACAGGGGAGCAACAGTAAAGAGCACAAAGTATACAGTAGCTTTGGTATAATTTATCATATAGTTCCCTTGCAGAGCCTATAGCATCAAGCTAATGGTGGCTCTGCAGTCTCCTGGATGAAGTGGAGATGCCCTCTGTGCCCAGCTACCTGTACATGCCCTCTGTGCCCAGCTACCTGTACATGCCTTCTGTGCCCAGCTACCTGTACATGCCTTCTGTGCCCAGCTGCCCATAGATGTCCTCTGAGCATTTACCTGGACATGTCTTCTGTGTCTGGGCTATCCGTAGATGCCCTCTGTGCCCAGCTATCCCCTTTCTAATGTTAGATCTCCAAAAGATAACCACCCCAAGGCCAAATGAGTGGGAAGATGGCAGAAGACTCGGGGGTGGAATCACCAGTAATAAGTATATGAATGTATACATTGTTTTCCGCTGCATTCTATCTACATCTGACCTGGTGTCCAAACGCCCAAATAATTATCCATCGGATGTACAAAGCACCTGTGTATTCTATAGGGTCTCCACCTATAGAGCTCTCCCCATACATCCATTGCTGGACACGCAGATGAGGGTGCTGGAGGCAGCTCCAGTGATTACAGTGACCGAGGAAACACTGGCTGTTGGGCAAAGTACAGATGTCATCATTATATTCAGAGTATCTATACGCCATATGCCAGGAGATATCAAGCGTGGCAGAACCAGTAGCGTAGCGTATTATTCTTTATATAGCCGCTCGGTTTACTAGGGACGTCAGGGCAGCAACATTCTGCAGAGCGATGGCCTCCAGTTACCCAGCTCCGGGGCCGCACAGCGCATACATTCTGCAGAGCGATGGCCTCCAGTTACCCAGCTCCAGGGCCGCACAGCGCATACATTCAGCAGAGCGATGGCCTCCAGTTACCCAGCTCCGGGGCCGCACAGCGCATACATTCTGCAGAGCGATGGCCTCCAGTTACCCAGCTCCGGGGCCGCGCAGCGCATACATTCAGCAGAGCGATGGCCTCCAGTTACCCAGCTCCGGGGCCGCACAGCGCATACATTCAGCAGAGCGATGGCCTCCAGTTACCCAGCTCCGGGGCCGCACAGCGCATACATTCAGCAGAGCAATGGCCTCCAGTTACCCAGCTCCGAGGCCGCACAGCGCATACATTCTGCAGAGCGATGGCCTCCAGTTACCCAGCTCCGAGGCCGCACAGCGCATACATTCTGCAGAGCGATGGCCTCCAGTTACCCAGCTCCGGGGCCGCACAGCGCATACATTCTGCAGAGCGATGGCCTCCAGTTACCCAGCTACGGGGCCGCACAGCGCATACATTCTGCAGAGCGATGGCCTCCAGTTACCCAGCTCCGGGGCCGCGCAGCGCATACATTCAGCAGAGCGATGGCCTCCAGTTACCCAGCTCCGGGGCCGCACAGCGCATACATTCAGCAGAGCGATGGCCTCCAGTTACCCAGCTCCGGGGCCGCACAGCGCATACATTCAGCAGAGCAATGGCCTCCAGTTACCCAGCTCCGAGGCCGCACAGCGCATACATTCTGCAGAGCGATGGCCTCCAGTTAGCCAGCTCCGGGGCCGCACAGCGCATACATTCTGCAGAGCGATGCCTCCAGTTACCCAGCTCCGGGGCCGCACAGCGCATACATTCAGCAGAGCGATGGCCTCCAGTTACCCAGCTCCGGGGCCGCACAGCGCATACATTCTGCAGAGCGATGGCCTCCAGTTACCCAGCTCCGGGGCCGCACAGCGCATACATTCAGCAGAGCGATGGCCTCCAGTTACCCAGCTCCGGGGCCGCACAGCGCATACATTCTGCAGAGCGATGGCCTCCAGTTACCCAGCTACGGGGCCGCACAGCGCATACATTCTGCAGAGCGATGGCCTCCAGTTACCCAGCTCCGGGGCCGCGCAGCGCATACATTCAGCAGAGCGATGGCCTCCAGTTACCCAGCTCCGGGGCCGCACAGCGCATACATTCAGCAGAGCGATGGCCTCCAGTTACCCAGCTCCGGGGCCGCACAGCGCATACATTCAGCAGAGCGATGGCCTCCAGTTACCCAGCTCCGGGGCCGCACAGCGCATACATTCAGCAGAGCGATGGCCTCCAGTTACCCAGCTCCGGGGCCGCACAGCGCAAACATTCAGCAGAGCGATGGCCTCCAGTTACCCAGCTCCGGGGCCGCACAGCGCATACATTCAGCAGAGCGATGGCCTCCAGTTACCCAGCTCCGGGGCCGCACAGCGCATACATTCTGCAGAGCGATGGCCTCCAGTTACCCAGCTCCGGGGCCGCACAGCGCATACATTCTGCAGAGCGATGGCCTCCAGTTACCCAGCTCCGGGGCCGCACAGCGCATACATTCTGCAGAGCGACGGCCTCCAGTTACCCAGCTCCGGTGCCGCACAGCGCATACATTCTGCAGAGCGACGGCCTCCAGTTACCCAGCTCCGGGGCCGCACAGCGCATACTTTCTGCAGAGCGACGGCCTCCAGTTACCCAGCTCCGGGGCCGCACAGCGCATAGATTCTGCAGAGCGATGGCCTCCAGTTACCCAGCTCCGAGGCCTCATAGCGCATACATTCTGCAGAGCGATGTCCTCCAGTTACCCAGCTCCGAGGCCGCACAGCGCATACATTCTGCAGAGCGATGGCCTCCAGTTACCCAGCTCCGGGGCCGCACAGCGCATACATTCTGCAGAGCGATGGGCCTCCAGTTACCCAGCCCCGGGGCTGCACAGGGCATACATTCTGCAGAGCGATGGCCTCCAGTTACCCAGCTCAGAAGACAGTAGCCCTTTACTGCTCTGCAGAGATGGACTGAAGCAGGGACAAGATAAAATGGCTGCTCAGTATCTCAGTTGGGAGGGGAGAGATGAGGGAGAATCCCTGTGGCATGGCTGTCACAGTGAGGGAGCGCGCCAAGGTAGCGGGGGGGGGGACTGAATGGGGAGAACTTACACCACCCTTGCTGAACAAGATCTCCAAGGGCAATGGCTGCTTCAAGTGAAGTGCCCCATTGCCTGTGCCCTGGTGGTCTAGTGGAGGCACCAGGCGGCCTTGGCCCACCGCAGTCAGCACCACCATTGGTCTCCCAAACCGGTGGTGACAGTCACTAAAGCATGGCTCCCTGTAAGCTCTTACATAATCCAGAGCAACATCCATCCCCCACCCCCCAATATCTATTGCATAATTTTTCCAGTCATCCACATACAGCACACGTGGGCACCTCTCATGTTACCTATGGCTGGGTGGGGGCTGCCATATGGAGCATGAGAGGTGCCATCGTGCTGTATGTGGATGACTAGGAAAATTAAGCAATAGTAATAATCAGTCCTGATCTAAAAATAATATTTACTCATAAACATGATGTAATAGGTTTCAGATCATCTATGTGGACATCGGCCATCTATGTTCAGCACGCCCAGAAATCAGGCGCCCTCCTTTTCTGGGACACTCCCCATCAACACCCCCAATGCCAGCAGCATCTCTACCTGGTCACGATGTTTGGGGCACTGCAAGCGACATCACAGCCTCTGATCTGCACATGCCCAAATTCAAAACCATCTAAGACGTAGGTACAGCAGGGGGTTTGCGTAGATCACTGAAATATGCCCAGAGATGCGAGATTGCAATGCTGGGCACAACTGCTAGCGATCCGCTGACTGAGGTGCCTAAAAACAAGAGATATGGTAAGAACTTACCTTTGTTATCTCTGTTTCTACGAAGTCCATAGGGTCCACAGGGTTGACCTTGGGGTATAGCTGGATCTGGATCCATAGGCACCACGCAGTTAAAGCTTTTGCTGCTCCCAGGATGCACTTGGATCCATCCTCCTCTATACCCTGCCCCGAGCCACAGGCACCTCAGTTGGTAAGCAGCCAAGGCCGGAGGAGGAGACTAAACAGAGAGAAGGAAGGCTGGAACACACAAGAAACCATACTCACAGAAATGGGAGACGGAAAACCGGTGACCATCCACACAGCCCATATGAAGCCAGATGCATCAGGGCGGGCACCCTGTGGACCCTATGGACTTAGTAGAAACAGAAATAACAAAGGTAAGTTCTTACCATATCTCTTCTTTCTACTTCAGGGTCCATAGGGGGTCCACAGGGTTGACCTTGGGGATGTCCGAAAGTAGTTCAACTAAGGGCGGGGATGCTCCTGTGCAGAAAGGAGAACCCGGCGCCCGAAGGATGCATCCTGAGAGGCAAAGGTGTCAAATGCATAGAACCTCAAAAATATCTGAGTGGAAGACCAGGTGGCCGCCTTACATAGCTGAACAGCAGAGGCGCCACGTTAAGCAGCCCAAGAAGGACCCACAGACCGAGTGGAATGAGCCTTAACGGAGGCTGGAACAGATAAACCCTCCTGCGCATAAGCCTCACAAATAACAGAACAAAGCCAATGAGCTAAAGTTTGTTTGTTGGCAGGCCAACCCCTCCTGTGAAAACCAAAGAGGACAAACAAGGAATCAGACTTCCTAACGGAATCAGTCCAGTCAACATAAACTCTGAGAGCACAGACTACATCCAAGGAAGCCTCACCAGCTGAAAGATCAGGTGACTGAAAAGCTGGCACAACAAGTTCCTGATTAATGTGGAACTTAGAAACCACTTTAGGCAAATACTCAGGACAAGTGCGAAGTACCACTCTGTCCTGGTGAAAAATCAGAAAAGGGGGACAACAGGAAAGCGCCCCCAATTCTGACACCCTCCTGGCAGAAGCAATTGCCAGGAGAAAAACAGTCTTAAAACGTTAACCACTTGAGTTCCACTGACTCAAGAGGCTCAAAAGGAGGACCCTGCAGGACCCGAAGAACCACCGCCAAGTCCCAAGGAGCCACAGGAGGCACAAAGGGAGGCTGGATTCGAAGAACACCTTGGAAAAAAGTGTGAACATCTGGCAGTGTAGCAATCCTTCGTTGGAACCACACAGATAGTGCGGACACATGAACCTTCAGGGCGGAAAGACGTAAGCCTAGGTCCAACCCTGACTGAAGAAATTCCAAAATCCTAGAAACTCGGAACACCTGAGAATCATAGTTTCTGGACTCACACCACTGAAAGTAAGTGTGCCACACCCTGTGGTAAATCCGTGCGGAAGCAGGCTTGCGTGCCCTGAGCATGGTACTAATAACCGAACCCGAGAAGCCCCGAGACCTTAAGATGGCTGTCTCAAGAGCCACGCTGTCAAAGACAGCCGACCCAGATCTGGGTAAAGGCAGGGCCCTTGAGACAATAGGTCCTGACGCTGAGGAAGAAGGTACGGAGCGTCGATGGAGAGGCTCCTCAGATCGGAGTACCAAGGACGTCTGGGCCACGCTGGAGCCACCAGCACAAGCATGCCGCCGTCCTGCTTGAATTTCCACAGAACCCAAGGGAGCAGGAATATCAAAGGAAATAGATATGCCAGTTGAAACATCCATTTCACCGACAGTGCGTCCACCAGACTTGCGCCTGCGCCTCTTATCCTTGACCCGTACATTGGCAACTTGTGATTGTGATGGGAGGCCATCAAGTCCAGCTCCTGCAGCCCCCATCTGTCCACGAGTAGCTGAAATACCTCTGGGTGAAGCGACAATTCCCCAGGATGCACATTGTGACTGCTGAGGAAGTCCGCCTCCCAATTGAGGACTCCGGGGATGAAGACCGCCGAGATTGCTGGAATGTGGCACTCCGCCCAAGCAAGGATGCGAGACACCTCCCTGGTGGTTGATGTATGTCACCATGGTGGCCTTGTCGTATTGAACTTAAACCGACCTTCCTTGAAGAGCGGGGCCGGACGACTGTAGGGCCCTGTACATGGCTCACAGTTTCAGAATGTTGATGGGGAGAAGTGCTTCTTTCGCAGTCCAACATCCCTGAAGTGACGAGCCTGTCACTGCCCCCCAACCCCGGAGACTGGCATCTGTTGTGAGCAGGACCCAATACGGGATCCAAAAGGGGCACCGCTCGACTAGATGAGCTGTCTGAAGCCACCAAGCCAAAGACTGCCGAACCTCTGGGGACAGTCCCTGCAGGGGCCTGGAAAGGAACTGGGCAAACTCCACCATGTCGAATGCCGACACCATGGACCCCAGAACTCTCATTGCCGAATGGACTGACAGTCGGCAACTGCTCAGGCAACTGTGTATCCGCAGCTGTAGGGAGGAGACCTTTTCCGGAGTCAGGAAGATCCTTTGCTGACGAGAATCTAGCAGGGCTCCCAAATGAACCATCCGCTGTGATGGAATCAGGGAGGACTTTTTCCAATTTATCAACCACACGTGCGCTTGCAGACAACCGATCGTCAGGTGGAGATGTTGAAGCAGTACCTCCGGAGAGCTCACCAGCAAAAGGAGGTCGACTAGATACGGCAGCAGCCGTACATTCTGGCTTCGAAGATGGGCGGCCATGATCGCCATCACTTTGGTGAATACCCTTGGTGCCGTGGAGAGACCAAAGGGAAACGCCCAAAACTGATAGTGATGCTGCAGGATAGCGAACCTCAGATACCGCTGGTGCTATCGGAACATGGAGGTAGGCGTCCTGGATATCCAGGAAGAACATGCAATTCCCAGGTTCCATCGCCAGAATGATGGAACATAACGTTTCCATCCTGAACTTGGGAACTCTGAGGAATTTGTTCAGAGACTTCAAAATGAGGATAGGGCGATGAGAACCATTTGGTTTCTGCACAAGAAACAGAGTAGAGTAGTACCCCGCCCCCAGTTGTGACTGAGGAACGGGAACAATGACCCCTGCTTTCAGCAAGGACTCTACAGCTTCCTGAATGTGCAAAGCTTTGGTTTTGTCCTGAGAAGGACTCGTGCAGAAAAACTGGTGGGGCGGTCTGTGCCGAAAAGACAGGGTGTATCCCTGGGAGACCACTTCTCGAACCAAGGCATACATGGTGGTATTGTGCCAGCACTGGGCAAATTGAAGAAGTCGGCCTCCCACTCTGGGGTCCCCTAGAGGGAGGCCCGTCCCATCAGGCAGAAGGTTTATCTTCCTGCTTGGAAGAAGGGCGCCTGGCACTCCAAGCCTGCTTCTTGGGCTTAGAAGAGGCCTTGGTCGCCGACTGCCTCGGGAAGGACTGACCTTTGGCCATGCCCTGAACCCAAAAGGACCGACAGGCAGAGCTCCGTACCTTGGTAGGTGCAGAAGCCGAAGGGAGGAAGGCTGACTTAGACTTAGCTAGAGTATCCACTATTTTGTCCAAGTCTGGACCAAAAAGCAACACTCCATTAAAAGGTAAGGCCTCCAGGCCCTTTTTGGAGTCTGCGTCCGCTCTCCAAGACCGCAGCCACAAGGACCGACGTGCCGACACAGCTGCAGCCGACACCCTAGAGGTCAGCAGGCTTGCATCCAACGATGCTTCCCCAATGTAGGAAGCCGCATCCCTCATTTGTCCTATCGACACTCTCTGGATCTCCGGAGCATCATCCGGAAAGGTATCCTCCAAAGCGTTGGCCCAGCTCTCGATGGCCTTAGCCACCCAAGAGATAGCCATGGACGGACGGGATACTGCCCCTGAGAGAGTAGATAGACGTTAAACAAATCTCCACTTTCCTGTCCGTGGGATCTTTCAGGGAGGAGATCGACGGCAAAGGCAACGTAGCGCTCTTAATTAAGCGGGTGACATGGGAATCCACCGCAGGTGGAGTTTCCCATTTCCTGCAATGAGCCTCAGGAAAAGGATAGTTTGAAGCCAACCATTTCTGCGGTTGGAATCTCTTGCTGGGCAACTGCCAGGCCCCCGCCAAATGATCCGTCAACTGGTCGGGAAAAACAGTCGAAGCTACTTTGGCCTTTTTAAAATTAGGGAACTTCGACCTGGGAGCCGGCACATCCTCCTCTATATGAAGGATGGCCCGCACCGCCCTAACCAATGCCGGCACATTAATGGAGGACTTAGCCTCCACCTCCTGGGCCCCGGCATCCGAGTCAGAATCTTCATGGATCTCCCCGTCATCCGAAGACACGTCCGTGAACTGCGCCGCCAGCGAAGCAGAAAAGGGCCGCTTGGACGCCTTTGGGGGCAAATCACTGTGCAACAGACTGGAAAGCTGATGACGAAGCCGCCAGGCTCTGTACAGAGCTGGAGAGGACCTCCACCCAGGGAGGGGGTACCGTTTGAGGATACCCCTGAAAGGGTATCGACTGCTGCGTCACCGTGGGAGATTGCACGTATACAGGCAATCCCGCATACGGACCCACAGTCTGAGACCCGGGAGGAGACTGCACCAGACGCGTCACACCCGGGGAACGGGGGATGGTAGACTGGGGCAACGCCCTAGAAGGGACCGCAAACCGGTCCGCGATCGACGCCAGCACTTGTGTAAACATCGCCCAAGGAGGATCCTGCGCCACCGGGGGTTTAGAGGGACCAGGTACCAGCTGGCACCGCCTGCACAGACCGTCCTGAGACAAATCCGCCCCATCAACCCCTGCCGAACAGCGTCGGCAGGAAAACAACACAGGAGCCACAGAGCGCTCATTCTCCTCATCAGACATGACACAAAACTTTTGTAATAAAAATGTATCACCGAAAAGAGGTGAGGCGTATAACACCAGCGCACTCCCAAGTATGCAACACAAACAGCCCACAATAAGGCACTGAGTAGCACATTGCTGTATGTGATGGACCTCACAAATACGTAGATCTATATAAGTGAGGTACACAGAAAGAATTCCCCTCCCCCACGCACCTGCGGGCTGTAGAAGGAAAGGGATAGGTATAAGCTGACAGTAAGTAGAAAAAAAGCACAGACAGGCAGCACTAGCAAAAGTCACATACCATGCAGGAAGATATACTCACTGCACCTTCAGCTACAATCAACCTCCCAGATTCAGTGTCTGGGAGGGCTACAGCGCTGCAAACACTGTCCTTTGAAGGGGGAGAGGTACGCAGGGGGCCGGTCCACTGTACACCGCCCGGGAGCTCTGCGATGCTGTCTGGAGAAGATGGCCACCGGAGCTCTGAGGAGGAGTGGCTGGGAGATAACAGCCCAGCAACGCCAGCACACGAGAGAAGGCGCGCTGGGCTGAGGGGAGGAGCCGCTAAAGCAGGGAAGGCTGCCGCCCCTGCTAGTAATAAACCCCCAGGGATGCCGGTTCCCTGCCGGAACTTACACCCTGGTGGTCCAGCGGACACGCGGAGTATGCCACAGAGGGGGGGGCGCCGCCGCTACTAGCGCCGCCGGTCTGTCCCCAGAGACCGGCGGCTAAAGACTGCATTTCTCCCGCTTACCTGGCCCCGTGCGTCCAGCAGCAGTCTGTGGGAGGTCCCGGAGCCATGCTAGTACTGACTCCGGGGTCCCACTTTATTAAAATAAAGCTATGGGGCAGCTTATGCAGCCCCACTGCCCAGGGTGACCCGACTCCGGCCGGGCACCAACTAAAAACTGAGGTGCCTGTGGCTCGGGGGCGGGGTATAGAGGAGAACGGACCCAAGTGCATCCTGGGAGCAGCAAAGCTTTAACTGCGTGGTGCCCTTGGATCCAGATCCAGCTATACCCCAAGGTCAACCCTGTGGACCCCCTATGGACCCTGAAGTAGAAAGGGGCGAGCTGTCGATCAACATTAACAGCCGCCCCTTTTGTAGCGAGCTCCAGAGCGAGAGAGTTTCTCTCTCGCTCCGGGGCTTGCACACACGCAGTGCGGCCGCAGGGCCACCCATCGCCCTGGTTGCGAGCACATCGGTGCTTGCGACCGGGTCTGAATGACCCCCAGAGTCTTCGCAGTGAACCACTTGACATCCACTGATTCCAGTGGCTCGAATGTAGGTTTCTGAAGTGTGTGGAGCACCACTGAAAAATCCCAATCGAGCCACAGGAGGGACAAAGGGAGGTTGTATACGTAGAACACCTTGCAGGAAGAGGAGCAATTCTGCGCTGGAACCAGATGGACAGAGCAGAGAAGTGTACTTTCAGAGATGCTAGACGGAGTCCAACATCCAGTCCAGCCTGAAGAAAGGCAAGTATTCTAGAAATCTTAAAAAGTTGAGGGTCATATTTTGTAGGAGTACACCATTGGAAATATGTAGCCATATCGGGTAATAAATCCTGGCAGATGCCAGTTTATGTGCTCTGAGCATGGTCTGGACCACAGAGCTAGAAAGTCTCTTAGACCTTAGGAGGGATGTCTCAAGTGCCAAGCCGTTAAAGACAGATGGGCCAGGTCCGGATTCTAGACAGGGACCCTGAGACAACAGGTCTGGTCATAGAGGAAGTTGGAGAGGAGCGTCTATGGAGAGATTTTGAAGATCGGAGTACCAATGGCATCTGGGCCAAGCCGGAGCTACCAACAGGACTGTGCCCCCTTCCTGTTTTAACTTCCAAAGAACCAGAGGAAGAAGGTAAACTGGAGGGAAGAGGTACGCCAAATGGAAGGTCCACCTCACAGATAATGCATCCACAAAGGCTGCGTTGGGGTCCCTTGTCCTGGCTCCATACACTGGAAGTTTGTGGTTGTGTCATGAGGCCATGAGATCCACATCTGGTAGACCCCAATTGTCCACCAGGAGCTGAAAGCCTTCTGGATGTAGAGACCACTCCCCTGCATGCATGTCGTGACAGCTGCAGAAATCCACTTCCCAATTGAGAATTCTTGGGATGAACACTGAGGAGATGGATAGGAGATGGCGTTCGGCCCATGTGAGAATGCGGGACATTTCTGCCATTGCTGTCCGACTTCGAGTGTCTCCTTGGTGATTGAGGAAGGCCACTGCCGTGGCATTGTTGGACTGTACTTGTACTGGTCTGCCCTGAAGAATATCCTGTGCCAGGGTGAGAGCTCTGTAGATGGCTTGGAATTCCAGGACATTGATAGGCAAGATCACCTCGAGTGCTGGCCAGCCACTGCGCGTTTAGGAGTGCCCAGTCTGGGATCCAAAAAGGGCGCCCCCTTGTTTAAGTGGGACGTCTGTAGCCACCAGGCTAGGGACAGTTGAACCTCCAGGGAGAGGTCCATCATCTGGGATCTGAGCAGATGGGACAGCCCATTCCACCTGGAGAGAACCAGGTGTTGTAGGGGTCTGGAGTGAAACTGAGCAAACTCCACCATGTGAAAGGTGGACACCATGGATCCCAGGGTCTGCATTGCAGAGTAAAGTGACACTTGGTGACTGTGTAGTAGTCTGCGGACCTGATGCTGTAATACCGAGATTCTGTCTGCTGTTGGGAAGATACTCTGAACCTGAGAGTCCAGGAAGGCTTCCAGATGTACCATTCTTTGAGAAGGTGTCGGAACGATGAAATCTGATGATTTGCATTATATGCAGAGGGCAAGAATGCTGTCTTGGAAGCTGCCATGGTAGTCACAATTTTGTCCAATTCTGGGCCAAACAGGATCTCCCCAGAATAAGGCAGAGACTCCAATGCCTTTTTAGAGTCTGAGTCTGCCTTGCATGAGCGCAGCCAGGCAATACGGCGGGCTACTACAGAAGTGGCAGATGCCTTGGACGCTAGGACAGCAGTATCCAGAGTTGCTTCACCCAAATAGGAGGCTGCATCTCTAATGTGAGATATATAGGACAAGCTGTTCCCTCGACGCATCAGAGGGAAATTACTCTTCTAGGGCCTCTGCCCAACTCTCAATGGCTTTTGCCGCCCAGGCCATAGCCCTAGCAGGACAAGTAATAGCACCTGTAATAGAGTATATGGATTTGTGACAAGCTTCTATACGTCTATCTATAGTCTCCTTCAAGTAGGTTGCAGTATGGATGGGTAAGGTAGCATTCTTTACCAGACGTGTTACGTGGGAATCCACTGCTGGGGGAACTTCCCATTTAGTGCAATCAGTAGCGGGAAGAGGGTAAAAGGAACTAATACGTTTAGGCAGCTGAAGTCTTTTACTGGGCATATTCCATGCCTCACTCATATGATCAGATAGCTGGTCAGAGTGAGGAAACTCTGGCAAAACTACCTTCTGTCGCTTAAATACTGGCTGTTTTGCCCTAGGAGCGGGTTCTGTCTCTTCTATTTGCAGAATAGATTTTACAGCTCTCACCAGTGCAGGTATATTCAATTTAGAGGGGGGTTCCTCATCTCCCGAAGGGGAGTCAGAGTGAGTGAGGTCTGCATATTCTGCCTCCCCAGATGATAAATCAGAATCTGATAGCTGGGAGGACAGTGAAGATAACACAGTACGCTTAGTAGAGTTACTAGGTAAGGGTCTCTCCTTTTGCAGCATTTGGTGAAAGGCTATAGAGGAATCCGCCAGACTCTGCACTGAGGTAGAAAGTATGTCTACCCATGGGGGAGGCAAAGGATGTGCAGGCAGTACCTGCTGTGGCCATCCCATAGGGGGAGCCACCAGGTGGACCGCAGTTTTTGCCAGAACCTGTGAAAAAGTAGCCCAGGGTGGGTCCTGAGGAGAGGACACCGGGGCTGATGGGCTGAGCAGGACGTACAGGATACCAGAGTGGGAGGAGCAGGCTGCTTGTTATTCCAACCTCTGCCAGACATAGCTGTAAGATTAATGTAACACACAATCTGGCACAGTGCAGTGAGCAACCCAGATGTATGTGTAATATGGCACAGTGTAGTGCACACCAGCGATTTATAGTATGTGAGAGCCATCACAATATAGGGAGATATGAGGTACAATGAATACCCTATACCTTAGTATGTCAGGGTTATCGTGGAATAACAAGAGATATGGTAAGAACTTACCTTTGTTATCTCTGTTTCTACGAAGTCCATAGGGTCAACAGGGTGACCTTGGGGTATAGTTGGATCCTGGATCCTCGGGCACCACGGAGTTAAAGCTTTCAGCTGCTCCCAGGATGCACTCGGGTCCATCCTCCTCTATACCCCGCCCCCGAGCCACAGGCACCTCAGTTGGTGAGCACCCCAGGCCGGAGGAGGAGACGAAACAGAGAGAAGGAAGACTGGAACACACAAGAACCATACTCACAAAAATGGGAGACGGAAAACCGGTGACCAGTCACAGAGCCCATATGAAGCTAGGTGCGTCAGGGCGGGTGCCCTGTGGACCCTATGGACTTCGTAGAAACAGAGATAACAAAGGTAAGTTCTTACCATATCTCTTGTTTTCTACTTCAGGGTCCACAGGGTGACCTTGGGGATGTCCCAAAGCAGTCCAACTAAGGGCGGGGACGCTCCTAGTCTGATAGGAGAACCCGGCGCCCAAAGGATGCATCCTGAGAGGCAAAGGTGTCAAACGCATAGAACCTCAAAAAGGTCTGAATGGAAGACCAGGTGGTCGCCTTACACAGCTGAACAGCAGAGGCGTCACGGCTAGCAGCCCAAGAAGGGCCCACAGACCGAGTGGAATGAGCCTTAACAGAGGCTGGAACAGGTAAACCCTCATGCATAAAAGCCTCAATAATAACAGAACGAAGCCAACGGGCTAGAGTCTGTTTGTTGGCAGGCCAACCCCTCTTGTGAAAACTGAAGAGGACAAACAATGAATCAGACTTCCTCACAGAACTAGTCCTGTCCACATAAACCTGGAGTGCACGGACAACGTCTAAGGAAGCCTCCCCAGCAGAAAGATCAGGCGACTGAAAGGCTGGTACAACAATTTCCTGACTAATGTGGAACCTGGAAACCACCTTAAGCAGGAAATCAGGACGAGTGCGGAGCACCGCTCTGTCCTGATGAAAAACCAGAAAAGGGGAACGACAGGAAAGCGCCCCCAAATCCGAAACCCTCCTGGCAGAAGCAATTGCCAAGAGGAAAACCGTCTTAAAAGTTAGCCACTTGAGCTCAACTGACTCCAAGGGCTCAAAAGGAGGACCCTGTAAGGCCCGAAGAACCACCTCCAAATCCCACGGGGCCACAGGTGGCACAAAGGGAGGCTGGATTCTTAAAACACCCTGGAAAAAGGTGTGTACGTCCGGCATAGCAGCAATCCTGCGCTAGAACCACACCGACAGAGCAGACACGTGCACATTCAGTGAGGAAAGACGTAATCCTAAATCCAAACCCGACTGAAGGAAAGCCAGAATACGCGAAACCCAGAACACCTGGGGATCATATCTTCTGGCCTCGCACCACTGAAAGTAAGTGTGGTAAATCCTCGCGGAAGCAGGCTTGCACGCCCTCAGCATGGTGGTAATAATGGAGCTAGAAAAACCCCGAGACCTCAGGACGGCTGTCTCAAGAGCCACGCCGTCAAAGATAGTCGACCCAGATCCGGGTGAAGACAGGGCCCCTGAGACAACAGGTCCCGTCGTTGAGGCAGGAGGTACGGAGCGTCGATGGACAGGCTCCGCAGATCGGAGTACCACGGCCTTCAGGGCCACGCTGGGGCCACCAGGATCAGTGTGCCTCCGTCCTGCTTGAACTTGCACAGGACCCGAGACAGCAGAGATATCGGAGGAAACAAGTAAGCCAGGCGAAACAGCCATTTCACCGACAGCGCGTTTATCAGACTTGCGCCTGCGTCCCTTGTCCTTGACCCATACACGGGCAGCTTGTGATTGTGACGGGACGCCATCAGGTCCAGCTCTGGCAGCCCCCACTTGTCCACGAGTAGTTGGAATACCTCTGGATGAAGCGACCATTCCCCGGGATGCACGTCGTAACGGCTGAGGAAGTCTGCCTCCCAATTGAGGACTCCCGGGATGAAGACTGCCGAGAGAGCTGGAAGATAGCGTTCCGCCCAAGCCAGGACGCGGGACACCTCCGACATCGCAGCTCGACTGCGAGTCCCTCCCTGGTGATTGATGTACGCCACCGTGGTGGCGTTGTCTGACTGCACCTGAACGGCCCTTCCGTGAAGAGCGGTGCCGGACGACTGCAGGGCTCTGTACACTGCCCGCAGTTCCAGGATGTTGATGGGAAGAATCGCTTCCTCCGCCGACCAACGACCCTGAAGTGACAAGGAGCCTGTCACCGACCCCCAACCCCGGAGACTGGCATCCGTCGTGAGCAGAACTCACTCCGGGATCCAAAAAGGGCGCCCCTCGAGATGAGCAGTCTGTAGCCACCAGGCCAGGGACAGACGCACCTCCGAGGACAACACCAGCATCTGAGAGCGGATCCTGTGTGGCAATCCGTTCCATTCCGAAAGAATAAGCCTCTGCAGGGGCCTGGAATGGAACTGGCCAAACTCCACCATGTCGAATGCCGACACCATGGACCCCAAAACTCTCATCGCTGAGTGCACCGACACTCTGCCCCTGCTCAGACAACTGTGAATCCGCAGCTGTAAGGAGGAGACCTTCTCTGGAGTCAGAAAAAGCCGTTGCTGACGAGAGTCCAGAAGGGCCCCCAAGTGAACCATCCGCTGTGATGGGATGAGGGAGGACTTCTTCCAGTTGATCAACCACCCGTGCGCCTGTAGACAAGCGACCGTCAGGTGGAGATGCTGGATCCGTACCTCCAGGGAGCTTGCCAGCAAGAGGAGGTCGTCTAGATACGGTAGCAACCGTATCCCCTGGCTCCGAAGGTGAGCCGCCATGACCTTGGTAAATACCCTTGGTGCCGTGGAGAGGCCAAAGGGTAGAGCCCTGAATTGGTAGTGGTTGTGGAGAATAGCAAACCGCAGAAACCGTTGGTGCGATGTTGCTATAGGCACATGGAGGTAGGCCTCCTGGATATCCAGAGAGACCATATAATCCCCCGGTTCTATCGCCAGAATGATGGAACGCAAAGTTTCCATCCTGAATTTGGGAACCCTGAGAAATCTGTTCAGGGACTTCAAATTGAGGATGGGGCGATGAGAGCCATTGGGTTTCTGCACCAGAAACAGCGCAGAGTAATACCCCATCCCACGTTGAGATTGTGGCACGGGTATAATGACTCCCGCCATCAGCAAGGCCTCTATGGCTTCCTGAACCTGCAAGGCCTTGGTTTTGTCCTGAGAAGGACTCGTGCAAAAAAACTGGCGAGGCGGCCTGTGCCGAAAAGACAGGGCGTACCCCTGGGAGACCACTTCTCGCACCCAGGCATCCGTGGTGGTATTGTGCCAGCACTGGGCGAATTGAAGAAGTCGGCCTCCCACTCTGGGGTCCCCCAGAGGGAGGCCCACCCCATCATGCCGAAGGCTTATCTTCTTGCTTGGAAGAAGGGCGCCTAGCACTCCAGGCTTGCTTCTTTGGCTTTGAGGCGGTCTTGGTTGCGGACTGCCTCGGGAAGGACTGACCTTTTGCCTTGCCCTGAACCCGAAAGGAGCGAAAGGCCGAGCTCTGGACCTTAGCAGGTGTCGTAGCTGAAGGGAGGAAGGCTGACTTGGACTTTGCCAGGGTATCTACTATTTTGTCCAGGTCCGGACCAAATAGTAACTCTCCATTAAAAGGTAAGGCCTCCAAGCCTTTCTTTGAATCAGCGTCTGCTCTCCAAGACCTCAACCACAAGGATCTGCGAGCAGATACTGCTGCCGCCGAAACCCTAGAGGTCAGCAAGCTAGCATCCAAAGATGCTTCTCCAATGTAGGAAGCGGCATCTCTCATCTGTCCTAACAACGCCCTCTGGACATCCGGAGCTTCATCCGTAAACGTATCCTCCAAGGCGATGGCCCAACCCTCAATGGCCTTGGCCACCCAGGAGATGGCCATGGATGGCCGGGCTACAGCCCCTGAGAGAGAGTAAATAGACTTTAGACAAGTCTCCACCTTCCTGTCCGTAGGATCCTTCAGCGAGGATATAGACGGCAATGGCAAAGTAGCACTCCTGATGAGGCGTGTTACATGGGAATCAACCGCAGGCGGAGTTTCCCATTTCTTACAATGCGCCTCCGGAAACGGATAATTGGACGCCAACCGCTTCTGTGGCAGGAATCGCTTACTGGGCGTCTGCCAGGCCACCGCCATGTGATCCGTCAACTGATCAAAGGGAACGCTGCAGAAGTAACCTTAGCTTTTTTAAAACTAGGATACCTCGACTTGGGAGCGGGTGCCTCATCCTCAATCAGAAGAATGGCCCGCACCGCCCTAACCAGAGCCCGCACATTGATGGAAGACTTAGTGTCTACCTCCTGGACTGAGGCATCTGAGGCTGAGTCATCCTGCACCTCGCCATCATCCTTTGGCCCCTCAGAGTCCGAAAAAAGCGCAGCCTGCGCCATAACTGTGCGTTTAGACGCCCTGGAGGGCACGTCACTGCGCAACATCGATTGAAAAGCCTAAGATGCTGCCGCCAAATCTTGGACAGTGTGGGAAAGCGCATCCACCCAGGGTGGAGATGCCACAGGAGCCTGAAACGACACCACAGCCTGCTGCGCCACCGGGGTGGACTGTATATACATTGGCAACCCCGCATAGGGACCAACAGGCTGAGACCCCGGGGGAGTCTGCAATAATTGTGGGACACCCGGGGAAAGGGGGATGGTAGGCTGGGGCAACGCCCTAGTAGGGACGGCAGTCGGGACCGACAGACGGTCCGCGATGGACACCAGCACCTGGGAAAACATCGCCCATGGTGGCTCCTGCGACATAGGAGGATTAGACGTACCAGGGACCGCCTGGCACCGTCCGCACAGGCCGTCCTGTGACAAATCCTCCCTATCCACTCCTGCAGAACAGCGCCTGCAGGAGAACAATACCGGAGCCACGGAGTGCTCAATCTCCTCCTCAGACATGACAGACTATATAATTAAATATACAGTTATGACATAGGAAGAAAACGTGCGCATTCACCAGTGTGCTGGACAACAGCCCACAAAATGGTACTGTGTAGCACACAACCGTATGTGACGGACCTCACGAATACGTGATCTATATAAGTGAGGTCAGTAGAAACACCCTTCCCCCGCACACCTTAGGTCTTGTAGGAGAAGTAAAGGGATAGGTATAAGCTGACAGTAAGTAGAAATTAGCACAGACAGGCAGCACTAGCAAAAGTCACATACCATGCAGGAAGATATACTCACTGCACCTTTCCACTACAATCAACCTGCCCAGATTCAGTGTCTGGGAGGGCTATAGTGCTGTGTACACTGTCCTTGTCGGGAGAGAGGTACACAGGGGGACCGGTCCGCATGCTCCCTGAGAGTATCTGCGCTGCCACAGAGAAAATGGCTGCTGGAGACCTCAGAGGAGGAGTGGCCATTTATCTGCAGCTCAGCGACGCCAGACTACTAGCTGAAAGGTGCGCTGAGCTGAGGGGAGGAGCCGCTAGACAGGGAAGGCTTCCTCCCCTGGCTAGCATATTACCCCCCAAGGTTGCCGGCATCCCGCTTGCCGTTTATTCACCCTGGTGGTCTAGTGGTCTGGCGGGGTATGCCTCGGCTGGAGGGGGAGCCCGCCGCCACCATTAGCGCCCCCGGTCTGTCCCCTAGACCGGGGGCATGGGACTGCATTTTTAAAAGGAACCCGCGCACCGCCGCTAATCAGCGGTGCGCGGCTTACCTGGATCTCCCCGGCGTCTCCGGCAGCAGTCCCGGGGGAAACTAGAGTCCGGCTAGTACAGACTCTGGCTTCCCCCGCCGCGATCCCCAGTGCAGTACTGCCGTCGCGGCGCCAGCAGGGAGAAGGAGCAGCAGCGTGGGCGTCTGTACAGACAGCCCATCGCTGCCGCTCTGGAGAAAAACTATTAAAAATAAATTTAACTAAGTTAAAACAAGAGATATGGTAAGAACTTACCTTTGTTATCTCTGTTTCTACGAAGTCCATAGGGTCCACAGGGTTGACCTTGGGGATATAGCTGGATCAGGATCCATGGGCACCACACAGTTAAGCTTTTAGCTCCCAGGATGCACTTGGGTCCTCCTCTATACCCCGCCCCCGAGCCACAGGCACCTCAGTTGGTAAGCAGCCTAGGCCGGAGGAGAATATGGAACAGAAGACTGGAACACACAAGAAACCATACTCACAGAAATGGGAGACGGAAAACCGGTGACCAGCCACACATCCCATTTGAAACCAGGTGCGTCAGGGCGGGCGCCCTGTGGACCCTATGGACTTCGTAGAAACAGAGATAACAAAGGTAAGTTCTTACCATATCTCTTGTTTTCTACTTCAGGGTCCATAGGGGGTCCACAGGGTTGACCTTGGGGATGTCCCAAAGCAGTTCAACTAAGGGCGGGGACGCTCCTGTGCTAAAAGGAGCACCCGGCGCCCAAAGGATGCATCCTGAGAGGCGAAGGTGTCAAACGCATAGAACCTCAAAAACGTTTGAATTGAAGACCAAGTGGCCGCCTTACACAGC
Source organism: Taudactylus pleione (assembly GCA_031769625.1). Classification (NCBI taxonomy): domain Eukaryota; kingdom Metazoa; phylum Chordata; class Amphibia; order Anura; family Myobatrachidae; genus Taudactylus; species Taudactylus pleione. The sequence continues at coordinate 732,406 of JAUIMM010001064.1, forward strand.
TGAACAGCAGAAGCGCCACGTCTAGCAGCCCAAGAGGGACCCACAGACCGAGTGGAATGAGCCTTAACAGAGGCTGGCACAGGTAAACCCTCCTGTGCATAAGCCTCACAAATAACGGAACGAAGCCAACGGGCTATCGTTTGTTTGTTGGCAGGCCAACCCCTCTTGTGAAAACCAAAGAGGATAAACAAGGAATCAGACTTCCTAACCGAAGCCGTCCGGTCTACATAAATTCTAAGCGCCCGGACCACATCTAAGGAAGTCTCACCAGCTGAAAGATCAGGGGACTGAAAAGCTGGCACAACAAGTTCCTGATTAATATGGAACTTCGAGACCACTTTGGGCAAAAACTCAGGACGAGTGCGGAGCACCGCTCTGTCCTGGTGAAAAATCAGGAAAGGAGGGCGACAGGAAAGCGCCCCCAATTCAGACACCCTCCTGGCTGAAGCAATTGCCAGGAGAAAAACCGTCTTAAATGTCAGCCACTTGAGCTCCACCCACTCAAGAGGCTCAAACGGAGGACCCTGCAGGACCCGTAGCACCACTGCCAAGTCCCAAGGAGCCACAGGAGGCACAAAGGGAGGCTGGATCCTGAGAACACCTTGGAAAAAGGTGTGAACGTCTGGCAGTATTGCAATCCGCCGTTGAAACCACACGGACAAAGCGGACACATGAACCTTCAGAGATGCAAGGCGTAAGCAGAGGTCCAATCCTGACTGAAGAAATTCCAAGATCCTAGAAACTCGGAACACCTGAGGATCATAATGTCTAGACTCACACCACTGAAAGTAAGTGTGCCACACTCTGTGATAAATCCGTGCTGAAGCAGGCTTGCGTGCCCTGAGCATGGTACCAATAACCGAACTGGAGAAGCCCCGAGACCTCAAGACGGCTGTCAAAGACAGCCGACCCAGATCCGGGTAAAGACTCCTGAGATCGGAGTACCAAGGCCGTCTGGGCCACGCCGAGCCACCAGCATGAGCGTGCCGCCGTCCTGCTTGAATTTCCGCAGAACCCGAGGAAGTAGGGATATCGGAGGAAACAGATACGCCAGGTGAAAAGACCATTTCACCGACAGCGAGTCCACCAGACTTGCGCCTGCGTCTCTTGTCCTTGACCCGTAAACGGGCAACTTGTGATTGTGACGGGAGGCCATCAAGTCCAGCTCTGGCAGTCCCCATCTGTCCACGAGTAGCTGAAACACCTGTGGGTGAAGCGACCATTCCCCGGGATGCACATCGTGACGGCTGAGGAAGCCCGCTTCCCAATTGAGGACTCCGGGGATGAAGACCACCAAGATCGCTGGAATGTGACACTCCGCCCAAGTCAGGATGCGAGACACCTCCGACATCGCTGCCCGACTGCGAGTTCTGCCTTGGTGGTTGATATACGCCACCGTGGTGGCATTGTCGGACTGCACCTGTACCGCCCTACCTTGAAGAGCGGGGCCGGACGACTGCAGGGCCCTGTATACTGCCCGCAGTTCCAGGATGTTGATGGGAAGAAGTGCTTCTTCCGCAGACCAACGACCCTGGAGAGACAATGAGCCGGTCACTGCCCCCAACCCCGGAGACTGGCATCCGTCGTGAGCAGGACCCAGTCCGGGATCCAAAAGGGGCGCCCCTCGACCAGATGAGCTGTCTGAAGCCACCAAACCAAAGATTTCCGAACGTCCAGAGACAACACCAGCACCTGAGAGCGGATCCGGTGAGGTAACCCGTTCCATTCCGATAAAATCAGCCCCTGCAGGGGCCGGGAATGGAACTGGGCAAATTCCACCATGTCGAATGTCGACACCATGGACCCCAGAACTCTCATAGCCGAATGGACCGACAGGCGGCAACTGCTCAGGCAACTGCGTATCCACAGCTGTAGGGAGGCGACCTTCTCCGGAGTCAGGAAGATCCTTTGCTGACGCGAATCCAGCAGGGCTCCCAAATGAACCATCCGCTGTGATGGAATCAGGGAGGACTTTTTCCAATTTATCAACCACCCGTGTGCTTGCAGGCAAGCAATCGTCAGGTGGAGATGTTGAAGCAGTACCTCCGGGGAGCTCGCCAGCAACAGGAGGTCGTCCAGATACGGCAGCAGCCGTACATTCTGGTTCCGAAGATGTGCGGCCATGACCGCCATAATCTTCGTGAACACCCTCGGTGCCATGGAGAGACCAAAGGGTAGCGCCCGGAACTGATAGTGGTGTTGAAGGATAGTGAACCTCAGATACCGCTGGTGCGAAGATGCTATCGGAACATGGAGGTAGGCGTCCTGGATGTCCAGGGACACCATATAATCCCCCGGTTCCATCGCCAGAATGATGGAACGTAACGTTTCCATCCTGAACCTGGGAACTCTGAGGAACTTGTTCAGAGACTTCAAGTTGAGGATAGGGCGATGAGAGCCATTGGGTTTCTGCACCAGAACCAGAGACGAATAATACCCCGTCCCTCGTTGTGATTGAGGAACGGGAACAATGACCCCTGCTTTCAGCAAGGACTCTATAGCCTCCTGAACCTGTAACGCCTTGGTCTTGTCCTGAGAAGGACTCGTGCAGAAAAACTGGTGGGGTGGTCTGTGCCGAAAAGACAGGGCGTACCCCTGGGAGACCACTTCTCGAACCCAGGCATCCGTGGTGGTATTGTGCCAGCACTGGGCAAATAGAAGTCGGCCTCCCACTCTGAGGTCCCCCAGAGGGAGGCCCGTCCCATCAGGCCGCAGGTTTATCTTCCTGCTTGGAAGAAGGGCGCCGAGCACTCCAGGCTTGCTTCTTGGGTTTAGAGGCAGTCTTACTCGCAGACTGTCTCGGGAAGGACTGACCTTTTGCCTTACCCTGAACCCGAAAGGAACGAAAAGCCGAACTCCGAACCTTAGCAGGCGGTGCCGCCGAAGGGAGGAAGGCCGACTTGGATTTAGCCAGGGTATCCACTATTTTGTCCAAGTCCAGACCAAACAGTAATTCCCCATTGAAAGGTAAGGCCTCCAGACCTTTCTTTGAATCAGAGTCTGCTCTCCAGGACCGTAACCATAAGGATCGGCGGGCAGACACCGCTGCAGCCGATACCCGCGAGGTCAGCAGACTAGCATCTAAAGAAGCTTCTCCAATGTAAGAAGCAGCACTCATTTGTCCCAACAACGCCCGTTGGACATCCGGAGCGTCGTCCGGGAAGGTATCTTCCAATGCATTGGCCCACCCCTCAATGGCCTTGGCGACCCAGGAGATGGCCATGGACGGTCGGGCCACTGCCTCAGAGAGGGAGTAAATAGACTTTAAGCAAGTCTCAACTTTCCTGTCCGTGGGATCCTTCAGCGAGGATATCGACGGTAATGGTAAGGTAGTGCCCCGAGTTAAACGGGTGACATGGGAATCCACCGCCGGTGGAGTTTCCCATTTTTTACAATGTGCCTCAGGGAAGGGATAATTAGAAGCCAACCGCTTCTGAGGAAGGAGTCTCTTACTGGGCGCCTGCCAAGCTACCGCCATATGATCCGTCAACTGATCCGACAGGGGAAACACTGCAGAAGCCACCATAGTTTTTTTTAAACTAGGAAACTTCGACTTAGGAACCGGTGCCTCATCCTCTATAAGAAGAATAGCTCGCACCGCCCTAACTAGTGCTCGCACATTAATGGACGACTTGGTATCCATTTCCTGGACCGAGGCGTCCGAGTCAGTGTCATCAGGGACCTCCCCATCATCTGAGGATCCCTCTGAGTCCGATACCTGAGCAGCCCGTGTCATGAGTGGGCGTTTAGAAATCCTAGAAGGCATGTCAGTCTGCAACATTGACTGAAAAGCAGAGGAAGCGGCCGCCAAATTTTGCACGGAGTTGGAAAGCACATCCACCCAGGGTGGAGGAGTCGCCATAGGGGCCTGAAAAGGTACCACAGGCTGCTGCGGCCCAGGGGAAGCCTGTATATACATAGGCAAACCCGCATAGGGACCCACTGACTGAGACCCAGGAGGACTCCGCAATAACTGCGGAACACCCGGGGAATGAGGGATGGTCGGCTGGGGTAACGCCCTAGTAGGGAAAGCAGTCGGGACCGACAGACGGTCCGCAATAGACACCAGCACTTGAGAAAACATCGCCCACGGTGGTTCCTGCGTCAGAGAAGGTCTGGATGGGCCAGGAGCCACCTGGCATCGACTACACAGGCCATCCTGTGACAAATCCTCCCTATCCACTCCTGCAGAACAGCGTCCGCAGGATGCCAACACCGGAGCCACTGAGCGCTCAACCTCCTCGTCTGACATGACAGAATATATTATATATCTGGCAACAGGGCAGAAGTAAACGCACTCACCAGTGTGCTGAACAACAGCCCACAATATGGCACTGTGTAGCACACAACTGTATGTGACGGACCGCACAAATACGTGATCTATATAAGTGAGGTCAGTAGAAACGCCCTTCCCCCGCACACCTGTAGGGCTTGTAGGAGAAGGAAAGGGATAGGTATAGGCTGACAGTAAGTAGAAATTAGCACAGACAGGCAGCACTAGCAATAGTCACATACCATGCAGGAAGATATACTCACTGCACCATCCGCTACAATCACCCTCCAAGATTCAGTGTCTGGGAGGGCTATAGTGCTGTGTACACTGTCCTTAAATCGGGGGAGAGGTACACAGGGGGACCGGTCCGCGTGCTCCCTGAGATCTGCGCTGCCACAGAGAAAATGGCCCCCAGAGACCTCAGAGGAGGAGTGGCCTGGTAACTGCAGCTCAGCGACGCCAGACTCCGTGCTGAAAGGCGCGCTGAGCTGAGGGGAGGAGCCGCTGACAGGGAAGGCTTCCTCCCCTGGCTGGCCAATAACCCCCGGGATGCTGGCTTCCCGCTTGCCGGTTATCCCTGGTGGTCTAGTGGTCCCACGGGTTATGGGGGGCCCGCCGCCACTGCCAGCAGCCTCCGGTCTGTCCCCAGGACCGGAGGCTAAAGGACTGCATTTTAAGGCATTCCGCGCGCCGCCGCTAGCCAGCGACGCGCGGCTTACCTGAATCCCCGGCGACTCCGGCAGCAGTCCTGGGAGGTAGACAGAGTCCGGCTAGCACGGACTCTGCCCTCCCGCCGCGATCCCCAGATCAGTACTGGCGTCGCGGCGCCAGTCGGGGATCAGAGCGGCAGCGTGGGCGTCTGAATAGACAGCCCTTCGCTGCCGTCTGTAGTAAAAAGAAAGTATTTAAATAAATAAAATCTATTAGAAAAATAAAAAGCTTCTGGGGCTGCTCCTGCTGCATAGGGGTATAGAGGAGGACCCAAGTGCATCCTGGGAGCTAAAAGCTTAACTGTGTGGTGCCCATGGATCCTGATCCAGCTATATCCCCAAGGTCAACCCTGTGGACCCCCTATGGACCCTGAAGTAGAAATAAAAATTAAAAGCTTTAGGGGGCTGCTCCTGCAGCCCCCCCAGCAGGGTGACCCGACTCCGGCCGGGCACCATCTTAAACTGAGGTGCCTGTAGCTCGGGGGCGGGGTATAGAGGAGGATGGATCCGAGTGCATCCTGGGAGCAGCTGAAAGCTTTAACTCTGTGGTGCCCGAGGATCCAGGATCCAGCTATACCCGAAGGTCGCCCTGTGGACCCTGAAGTAAAAAAAGGGAGAGGTATAAGCTAACAGAAAAAAAGGAAACAGACAGCAGCGCTATAACATGTCACATACAATGCAGAATATACAATATAACCACAGTGGGAACTAAAATCAGCTACAGCGCTGTATAACCTGGCCCTTGGGAGAGGTATATACGAAGATTGGAGCAAGCGTTCCTGGAGACCTGAATGCAGAAAATGGCTGCCGTGATGCTCAGAGGGGGAGGTGGGGGAGGGAGGAGCAGCAAGACCGCAGTGGAATGGCGCCCTGAGCTAGGGGAGGGGCCGCAGGGAGAGCGTCTACTCCCCCATGCTGACAACAACCACTGGGTCCCTGCTCGTAGTAATGTCCCCTGCACCAGTACATGGTCTAGTGGAGTCCCAGACAAACCGGTGTCCACACCAGCACCTCCGGTCTGTCTCCCGAGACCGGAGGTAAGACTGCACATAGACGCGGGTCCTCGCATTACCTGTCCCCTTGAGTCCCGGCTGCAGTCTGGGGTCTGGGGAGCTCTGCTAGCTAGGTCCCCCTCAGAGCCCCGCCGGGAATACCTAGCCGAGGGCTGGTATCACGGCGCTGCGGAGGGGTGATGGAGGATTGTCTTCGCGCTGCTGCTCTGTAGGAAATAAATTAAAGGTAAAGTCATAAAAATAAGCTTAATAGCAGCCCCACTGTTATAACGGTGACCCAGCTCCTGCCGGACACAATGAAACTGAGGTGCCCTCAGGCTGTGGGGGGGGGGGGTATAGGGGGAAGGACCGGAGCATGCTGGGATTGAAAAGCTTTGCTGTTGGTGTCAGGTCCTCCAAGTCCCACCTACACCCCAATGTCTTAACCAAATCACTGTCACTTACACAGGGAGTCCACACATACAGAGATAATATTTGCATACACGTGATTACAGCTTATAAATAAATTATTGACACACACATATATATATGGGCCTTATATACACACACACACACATATATATATTATATACACACACATTATATGTGTGTGTCAATAATGTAGTTATAAGCTCTAATCACGTGTATGCAAATTGTTGCTTAACTAGCAGATATAACACATACCGCGCCACTGCAGCTTAATATGTTTTACTCATGTGTATTTTATATCTGAATGGTTTCATGCGGGCGATTTCGGGATCCTGGTGCGGCCTGCATATAACGATCAGTAGGGGGGCGTGCGAGTGCCCCAGACACATACGATACACGATTTGATATTAGATACAATTACAGCTTAAAATCCATTTTTACTCTTATGTGTATTTTATATTTGAGTAGTTTCATGCTATTTATGAAAATTATTAATTGGTCTTTATGAATAAATGGTATTTTGAGGTCGGCATTTTTGTAATTAATACCAGTCTTCATTTTTGCATACACCCCTGCTGTTCTTCTGGGGAACGGATAGTTCATTTCTAACATTTGTTTTTACATTGTATCTAGGTGAATTCTTGGCTGACTGGAATAGGAGAGGTATCAGACCAGCAGCAATGTACCAAATAAAAGCTATTTCTCCTTCAATGATGGTTCCAACATCTGATTCGGCCTCTTCAGAACCATCTCAGTTGACATCTGAAACCCCATTACCTCCCAGTAGCCCCCAAAAAACAAAGCACTTTGCTGTATCTGCAATTTCCCATCGTAACCATACGGCCTTCTGCAATCCGGGTGTGTTCATGGCAGTGTGCGCCAAAAACGATTAAATTAAATTAAAGCTTAAATACATTTATGAAATAAATAAGTTGAAATGGTAAAACATCAGCTTTTACATTAAACAGTGGATTCATGGGCAAGGAGCGAGACACCGGGAGGTGGCGGGCAGTGTTGGACCACACAGTCCTCTCAGATGGTCAACAACGCTTGCCGGGATCACCGGGCAGGGTCTCCTCAGCTTCCCGCCCATTGTAACACTCCAGCCCCTTGATTACGTGGCCGTCTTTCCAGGTCACATCTTTGTTTGTTTCTACAGAGTCCTCGTATATTTTTCTCCAGAAAGAGTCGATCTTCCCAACGTGGACCCTCTGATGCCGGACTAAGGTGGAGTGTTGGGTGAAGCTCTTGCCGCACTGGGTGCAGATGTACGGCCGGTAGCCCGTGTGGATCTGCTGATGGGCCTTCAGGTTGGAGATCTTGCTGAAGCCCTTCTGGCAGACGTCGCACGTGTAGGGCTTCTCCCCCGTGTGTATCTTCTGATGGCCCGTGAGGTGAGAGTGTTCGCTGAAGCACTTCCCGCATTCGGCGCACTTGTACGGCCTCTCCCCCGTGTGTGTCCGGATGTGGTTGCTCAGGTGGCCCTTTTGGCTGAAAGTCTTTTCGCAGGCGGTGCACTTGTACGGCCGGGCGCCCGAGTGCTTGCGCCGGTGTCGCACCAGGCTGGAGTGCTGGCTGAAGCAGATCTCGCACTCCGGGCACTTGTACGGCTTCTCCCCGGTGTGGATCCGCTGGTGGACGATGAGGTTGGAGTTCTCGCTGAAGCTCTTCTCACACATGTTGCACTTGTATCGCTTCTCCCCCGAGTGGACCCTCAGGTGAACCGTGAGGTGGGAGTTTTCGCTGAAGGTCTTGTTGCACTCCGTGCACCTGAAGGGCCTCTCCCCGGTGTGGATCCTCCTATGAGCCTTTAAGTGAGAGTTCCGCGTGAAGCCCTTCCCGCATTCCGTGCAGCGGTAACGCTTCTCCCCCATCAGCATCAGCCGCTGTTTGCTGTGGATGCTGTAATTCTCATAAAAGCCCCGGTCAAACTCGCTGCGCGGCAGCGCTGCCGCCCTCTGGCAGTCCCTCATCAGGAAGGCGGGGTGAGCCAAGCTGCTCAGATACTTCTCAAACTCCATGGCGTTCTCCAGGGTGTACTCATGGGGCAGGGCCCGATTCAGTGCGATTCCAGTTTCGGAAAAGAGGAAAATGTTGTCGCCATCGGGCCCGATAAGGGGGACGGGTCCACACAATTTCTCAGCTTCTCCAGCAGACGTTTCCTCCATGCTGTTCTCGCTCTCAAACTCTGCACGGGGCAAACACATCAGAGAAGACAACGTAAGCGGTCAGACTCACAGGACTGGAATCCACAAGAGCGCGCATGAAGGGTGTGAGGGGCGAGGGCCGCGACAATGCTAGGGGCCTGATTCAGAGGTGGGCGAAGTGGCGATTATACACGGAGTTGGCCGATATTCTTTCTCCCGCGCGTGAGTAAGAGTCGCAAGCTCATACGGTCCGACAGCACACAGACGATGCGAGCGGGTGTCTGAGTCCTTGCACCGTCGGGAAGGGAATTGTAGTGGCGTTAGCGTACAGATGCCATGTCTGCTTCCATCTCTGAATCAAGCCCTAGATGGTATCTCAGGAGGCCTCACCAGGAGCTCATGTCTCTCATATACATGTGGGACAGAATCGGCTCTCTATGGGTACTAGACTGGGTAGTTATATGCTAATAGATGGTACATTCCGTGAGGAAACTGCTGCTTTTACTAACTACGAACAATTACACAAAATCTACTTCTTATAATCACTCTATGACTAGGACTATAGAATATTCATGGATTGATTTTTAATATAGTGACAGTGAGAGGATGAGGCGGGAGCAGGCGTGTGCTGCGGCACCAGGGGACCGCTGGGATCGGGTTACCATAATATAGTGACAGTGTGAGGATGAGGCGGGAGAAGGCGCGTGCTGCGGCACCAGGGGAGCGCTGGGATCGGGTTACTATAATATAGTGAGAGTGTGAGGATGATGGCGGAGCAGGCGCGTGCTGCGGCACCAGGGGAGCGGTGGGATCGGGTTACTATAATATAGTGACAGTGTGAGGATGATGCGGGAGCAGGCGCGTGCTGCGGCACAAGGGGAGCGCTGGGATCGGGTTACTATAATATAGTGAGAGTGTGAGGATGATGGCGGAGCAGGCGCGTGCTGCGGCACCAGGGGAGCGGTGGGATCGGGTTACTATAATATAGTGACAGTGTGAGGATGATGCGGGAGCAGGCGCGTGCTGCAGCACCAGGGGAGCGGTGGGATCGGGTTACTATAATATAGTGACAGTGTGAGGATGATGCGGGAGCAGGCGCGTGCTGCGGCACCAGGGGAGCGGTGGGATCGGGTTACTATAATATAGTGACAGTGTGAGGATGATGGCGGAGCAGGCGCGTGCTGCGGCACCAGGGGAGCGGTGGGATCGGGTTACTATAATATAGTGACAGTGTGAGGATGACGACGGAGCAGGCGCGTGCTGCGGCACCAGGGGAGCGGTGGGATCGGGTTACTATAATATAGTGAGTGTGAGGATGAGGCCGGAGCAGGCGCGTGCTGCGGCACCAGGGGAGCGGTGGGATCGGGTTACTATAATATAGTGAGGATGAGGCCGGAGCAGGCGCGTGCTGCGGCACCAGGGGAGCGCTGGGATCGGGTTACTATAATATAGTGACAGTGTGAGGATGAGGCCGGAGCAGGCGCGTGCTGCGGCACCAGGGGAGCGGTGGGATCGGGTTACTATAATATAGTGAGAATGTGAGGATGATGGCGGAGCAGGCGCGTGCTGCGGCACCATGGGAGCGGTGGGATCGGGTTACTATAATATAGTGACAGAGTGAGGATGAGGCCGGAGCAGGCGCGTTCTGCGGCACCAGGGGAGCGGTGGGATCGGGTTACTATAATATAGTGACAGTGTGAGGATGAGGCCGGAGCAGGCGCGTGCTGCGGCACCAGGGGAGCGGTGGGATCAGGTTACTATAATATAGAGACAGTGTGAGGATGAGGCCGGAGCAGGCGCGTGCTGCGGCACCAAGGGAGCGCTGGGATCGGGTTACCATAATATAGTGAGTGTGAGGATGAGGCCGGAGCAGGCGTGTGCTGCGGCACCAGGGGAGCGGTGGGATCGGGTTACTATAATATAGTGACAGTGTGAGGATGAGGCCGGAGCAGGCACGTGCTGCGGCACCAGGGGAGCGCTGGGATCGGGTTACTATAATATAGTGACAGTGTGAGGATGAGGCCGGAGCAGGCGCGTGCTGCGGCACCAGGGGAGCGGTGGGATCAGGTTACTATAATATAGAGACAGTGTGAGGATGAGGCCGGAGCAGGCGCGTGCTGCGGCACCAAGGGAGCGCTGGGATCGGGTTACCATAATATAGTGAGTGTGAGGATGATGGCGGAGCAGGCGCGTGCTGCGGCACCAGGGGAGCGCTGGGATCGGGTTACTATAATATAGTGACAGTGTGAGGATGAGGCCGGAGCAGGCGCGTGCTGCGGCACCAGGGAAGCGGTGGGATCGGCTTACTATAATATAGTGAGAGTGTGAGGATGAGGCGGGAGCAGGCGCGTGCTGCGGCACCAGGGGAGCGGTGGGATCGGGTTACTATAATATAGTGAGGATGAGGCGGGAGCAGGCGCGTGCTGCGGCACCAGGGGAGCGGTGGGATCGGGATACTATAATATAGTGAGAGTGTGAGGATGAGGCGGGAGCAGGCGCGTGCTGCGGCACCAGGGGAGCGGTGGGATCGGGTTACTATAATATAGTGACAGTGTGAGGATGAGGCCGGAGCAGGCGCGTGCTGCGGCACCAGGGGAGCGGTGGGATTGGGTTACTATAATATAGTGACAGTGTGAGGATGATGGCGGAGCAGGCGCGTGCTGCCGCACCAGGGGAGCGTTGGGATCGGGTTACTATAATATAGTGAGGATGAGGCCGGAGCAGGCGCGTGCTGCGGCACCAGGGGAGCGCTGGGATCGGGTTACTATAATATAGTGACAGTGTGAGGATGAGGCCGGAGCAGGCGCGTGCTGCGGCACCAGGGGAGCGCTGGGATCGGCTTACTATAATATAGTGAGAGTGTGAGGATGAGGCGGGAGCAGGCGCGTGCTGCGGCACCAGGGGAGCGGTGGGATCAGGTTACTATAATATAGTGACAGTGTGAGGATGAGGCCGGAGCAGGCGCGTGCTGCGGCACCAGGGGAGCGGTGGGATCTGGTTACTATAATATAGTGACAGTGTGAGGATGAGGCCGGAGCAGGCGCGTGCTGCGGCACCAGGGGAGCGGTGGGATCTGGTTACTATAATATAGTGACAGTGTGAGGATGAGGCCGGAGCAGGCGCGTGCTGCGGCACAAGGGGAGCGGTGGGATCGGGTTACTATAATATAGTGAGAGTGTGAGGATGAGGCGGGAGCAGGCGCGTGCTGCGGCACCAGGGGAGCGGTGGGATCAGGTTACTATAATATAGTGACAGTGTGAGGATGAGGCCGGAGCAGGCGCGTGCTGCGGCACCAGGGGAGCGGTGGAATCTGGTTAGTATAATATAGTGAGGATGAGGCCGAAGCAGGCGCGTGCTGCGGCACCAGGGGAGCGCTGGGATCGGGTTACTATAATATAGTGACAGTGTGAGGATGAGGCCGGAGCAGGCGCGTGCTGCGGCACCAGGGAAGCGGTGGGATCGGGTTACTATAATATAGTGACAGTGTGAGGATGAGGCGGGAGCAGGCGCGTGCTGCGGCACCAGGGGAGCGCTGGGATCGGGTTACCATAATATAGTGAGTGTGAGGATGATGGCGGAGCAGGCGCGTGCTGCGGCACCAGGGGAGCGCTGGGATCGGGTTACTATAATATAGTGAGGATGAGGCCGGAGCAGGCGCGTGCTGCGGCACCAGGGGAGCGGTGGGATCGGGTTACTATAATATAGTGACAGTGTGAGGATGATAGCGGAGCAGGCGCGTGCTGCGGCACCAGGGGAGCGGTGGGATCGGGTTACTATAATATAGTGAGAGTGTGAGGCCGGAGCAGGCGCGTGCTGCGGCACCAGGGGAGCGCTGGGATCGGGTTACTATAATATAGTGAAGATGATGGCGGAGCAGGCGCGTGCCGCGGCACCAGGGGAGCGGTGGGATCGGGTTACTATAATATAGTGAGAGTGTGAGGATGATGGCGGAGCAGGCGCGTGCTGCGGCACCAGGGGAGCGGTGGGATCGGGTTACTATAATATAGTGACAGTGTGAGGATGATGCGGGAGCAGGCGCGTGCTGCGGCACCAGGGGAGCGGTGGGATCGGGTTACTATAATATAGTGACAGTGTGAGGATGATGGCGGAGCAGGCGCGTGCTGCGGCACCAGGGGAGCGCTGGGATCGGGTTACTATAATATAGTGAGGATGAGGCCGGAGCAGGCGCGTGCTGTGGCACCAGGGGAGCGCTGGGATCGGGTTACTATAATATAGTGACAGTGTGAGGATGAGGCGGGAGCAGGCGCGTGCTGCGGCACCAGGGGAGCGGTGGGATCAGGTTACTATAATATAGTGAGAGTGTGAGGATGAGGCCGGAGCAGGCGCGTGCTGCGGCACCAGGGGAGCGGTGGGATCAGGTTACTATAATATAGTGACAGTGTGAGGATGAGGCCGGAGCAGGCGCGTGCTGCGGCACCAGGGGAGCGGTGGGATCTGGTTACTATAATATAGTGACAGTGTGAGGATGAGGCCGGAGCAGGCGCGTGCTGCGGCACAAGGGGAGCGCTGGGATCGGGTTACTATAATATAGTGAGAGTGTGAGGATGAGGCCGGAGCAGGCGCGTGCTGCAGCACCAGGGGAGCGGTGGGATCGGGTTACTATAATATAGTGACAGTGTGAGGATGAGGCCGGAGCAGGCGCGTGCTGCGGCACCAGGGGAGCGGTGGGATCGGGTTACTATAATATAGTGACAGTGTGAGGATGAGGCCGGAGCAGGCGCGTGCTGCGGCACCAGGGGAGCGCTGGGATCGGGTTACTATAATATAGTGACAGTGTGAGGATGAGGCGGGAGCAGGCGCGTGCTGCGGCACCAGGGGAGCGGTGGGATCGGGTTACTATAATATAGTGAGAGTGTGAGGATGAGGCGGGAGCAGGCGCGTGCTGCGGCACCAGGGGAGCGGTGGGATCGGGTTACTATAATATAGTGAGAGTGTGAGGATGAGGCGGGAGCAGGCGCGTGCTGCGGCACCAGGGGAGCGGTGGGATCGGGTTACTATAATATAGTGACAGTGTGAGGATGATGGCGGAGCAGGCGCGTGCTGCGGCACCAGGGGAGCGGTGGGATCGGGTTACTATAATATAGTGACAGTGTGAGGATGAGGCGGGAGCAGGCGCGTGCTGCGGCACCAGGGGAGCGGTGGGATTGGGTTACTATAATATAGTGACAGTGTGAGGATGATGGCGGAGCAGGCGCGTGCTACGGCACCAGGGGAGCGCTGGGATCGGGTTACTATAATATAGTGAGGATGAGGCCGGAGCAGGCGCGTGCTGCGGCACCAGGGGAGCGCTGGGATCGGATTACTATAATATAGTGACAGTGTGAGGATGAGGCCGGAGCAGGCGCGTGCTGCGGCACCAGGGAAGCGGTGGGATCGGGTTACTATAATATAGTGAGAGTGTGAGGATGAGGCGGGAGCAGGCGCGTGCTGCGGCACCAGGCGAGCGGTGGGATCAGGTTACTATAATATAGTGACAGTGTGAGGATGAGGCCGGAGCAGGCGCGTGCTGCGGCACCAGGGGAGCGCTGGGATCGGGTTACCATAATATAGTGAGTGTGAGGATGATGGCGGAGCAGGCGCGTGCTGCGGCACCAGGGGAGCGCTGGGATCGGCTTACTATAATATAGTGAGAGTGTGAGGATGAGGCGGGAGCAGGCGCGTGCTGCGGCACCAGGGGAGCGGTGGGATCAGGTTACTATAATATAGTGAGAGTGTGAGGATGAGGCCGGAGCAGGCGCGTGCTGCGGCACCAGGGGAGCGGTGGGATCGGGTTACTATAATATAGTGACAGTGTGAGGATGAGGCCGGAGCAGGCGCGTGCTGCGGCACAAGGGGAGCGCTGGGATCGGGTTACTATAATATAGTGAGAGTGTGAGGATGAGGCCGGAGGAGGCGCGTGCTGCAGCGCCAGGGGAGCGGTGGGATCGGGTTACTATAATATAGTGACAGTGTGAGGATGAGGCCGGAGCAGGCGCGTGCTGCGGCACCAGGGGAGCGGTGGGATCAGGTTACTATAATATAGTGACAGTGTGAGGATGAGGCCGGAGCAGGCGCGTGCTGCGGCACCAGGGGAGCGCTGGGATCAGGTTACTATAATATAGTGACAGTGTGAGGATGAGGCCGGAGCAGGCGCGTGCTGCGGCACCAGGGGAGCGGTGGGATCGGGTTACTATAATATAGTGAGAGTGTGAGGATGAGGCGGGAGCAGGCGCGTGCTGCGGCACCAGGGGAGCGGTGGGATCGGGTTACTATAATATAGTGACAGTGTGAGGATGAGGCCGGAGCAGGCGCGTGCTGCGGCACCAGGGGAGCGGTGGGATCGGGTTACTATAATATAGTGAGTGTGAGGATGATGGCGGAGCAGGCGCGTGCTGCGGCACCAGGGGAGCGCTGGGATCGGCTTACTATAATATAGTGAGAGTGTGAGGATGAGGCGGGAGCAGGCGCGTGCTGCGGCACCAGGGGAGCGGTGGGATCAGGTTACTATAATATAGTGACAGTGTGAGGATGAGGCCGGAGCAGGCGCGTGCTGCGGCACCAGGGGAGCGGTGGGATCTGGTTACTATAATATAGTGACAGTGTGAGGATGAGGCCGGAGCAGGCGCGTGCTGCGGCACCAGGGGAGCGGTGGGATCTGGTTACTATAATATAGTGACAGTGTGAGGATGAGGCCGGAGCAGGCGCGTGCTGCGGCACAAGGGGAGCGGTGGGATCGGGTTACTATAATATAGTGACAGTGTGAGGATGAGGCCGGAGCAGGCGCGTGCTGCGGCACCAGGGGAGCGGTGGGATCGGGTTACTATAATATAGTGAGTGTGAGGATGATGGCGGAGCAGGCGCGTGCTGCGGCACCAGGGGAGCGGTGGGATCAGGTTACTATAATATAGTGACAGTGTGAGGATGAGGCCGGAGCAGGCGCGTGCTGCGGCACCAGGGGAGCGGTGGGATCGGGTTACTATAATATAGTGACAGTGTGAGGATGAGGCCGGAGCAGGCGCGTGCTGCGGCACCAGGGGAGCGGTGGGATCTGGTTACTATAATATAGTGACAGTGTGAGGATGAGGCCGGAGCAGGCGCGTGCTGCGGCACCAGGGGAGCGGTGGGATCGGGTTACTATAATATAGTGACAATGTGAGGATGAGGCCGGAGCAGGCGCGTGCTGCGGCACCAGGGGAGCGGTGGGATCGGGTTACTATAATATAGTGAGTGTGAGGATGATGGTGGAGCAGGCGCGTGCTGCGGCACCAGGGGAGCGCTGGGATCGGGTTACCATAATATAGTGAGTGTGAGGATGATGGCGGAGCAGGCGCGTGCTGCGGCACCAGGGGAGCGGTGGGATCGGGTTACTATAATATAGTGAGAGTGTGAGGATGATGGCGGAGCAGGCGCGTGCTGCGGCACCAGGGGAGCGGTGGGATCGGGTTACTATAATATAGTGACAGTGTGAGGATGAGGCCGGAGCAGGCGCGTGCTGCGGCACCAGGGGAGCGGTGGGATCGGGTTACTATAATATAGTGAGTGTGAGGATGATGGCGGAGCAGGCGCGTGCTGCGGCACCAGGGGAGCGCTGGGATCGGGTTACCATAATATAGTGAGTGTGAGGATGATGGCGGAGTAGGCGCGTGCTGCGGCACCAGGGGAGCGGTGGGATTGGGTTACTATAATATAGTGACAGTGTGAGGATGATGGCGGAGCAGGCGCGTGCTGCGGCACCAGGGGAGCGCTGGGATCGGGTTACTATAATATAGTGAGGATGAGGCCGGAGCAGGCGCGTGCTGCGGCACCAGGGGAGCGGTGGGATCGGGTTACTATAATATAGTGACAGTGTGAGGATGAGGCCGGAGCAGGCGCGTGCTGCGGCACCAGGGGAGCGGTGGGATCGGATTACTATAATATAGTGAGGATGAGTCCGGAGCAGGCGCGTGCTGCGGCACCAGGGGAGCGGTGGGATCGGGTTACTATAATATAGTGAGTGTGAGGATGAGGCCGGAGCAGGCGCGTGCTGCGGCACCAGGGGAGCGGTGGGATCGGGTTACTATAATATAGTGACAGTGTGAGGATGAGGCCGGAGCAGGCGCGTGCTGCGGCACCAGGGGAGCGGTGGGATCAGGTTACTATAATATAGTGACAGTGTGAGGATGAGGCCGGAGCAGGCGCGTGCTGCGGCACCAGGGGAGCGGTGGGATCAGGTTACTATAATATAGTGACAGTGTGAGGATGATGGCGGAGCAGGCGCGTGCTGCGGCACCAGGGGAGCGCTGGGATCGGGTTACTATAATATAGTGAGGATGAGGCCGGAGCAGGCGCGTGCTGCGGCACCAGGGGAGCGGTGGGATCGGGTTACTATAATATAGTGACAGTGTGAGGATGAGGCCGGAGCAGGCGCGTGCTGCGGCACCAGGGGAGCGGTGGGATCGGGTTACTATAATATAGTGACAGTGTGAGGATGAGGCCGGAGCAGGCGCGTGCTGCGGCACCAGGGGAGCGGTGGGATCAGGTTACTATAATATAGTGACAGTGTGAGGATGAGGCCGGAGCAGGCGCGTGCTGCGGCACCAGGGGAGCGGTGGGATCGGGTTACTATAATATAGTGAGAGTGTGAGGATGAGGCCGGAGCAGGCGCGTGCTGCGGCACCAGGGGAGCGGTGGGATCGGGTTACTATAATATAGTGACAGTGTGAGGATGAGGCGGGAGCAGGCGCGTGCTGCGGCACCAGGGGAGCGGTGGGATCAGGTTACTATAATATAGTGACAGTGTGAGGATGAGGCCGGAGCAGGCGCGTGCTGCGGCACCAGGGGAGCGGTGGGATCGGGTTACTATAATATAGTGAGAGTATGATGGCGGAGCAGGCGCGTGCTGCGGCACCAGGGGAGCGGTGGGATCGGGTTACTATAATATAGTGACAGTGTGAGGATGAGGCCGGAGCAGGCGCGTGCTGCGGCACCAGGGGAGCGGTGGGATCGGGTTACTATAATATAGTGAGAGTATGATGGCGGAGCAGGCGCGTGCTGCGGCACCAGGGGAGCGGTGGGATCGGGTTACTATAATATAGTGACAGTGTGAGGATGAGGCGGGAGCAGGCGCGTGCTGCGGCACCAGGGGAGCGGTGGGATCAGGTTACTATAATATAGTGACAGTGTGAGGATGAGGCCGGAGCAGGCGCGTGCTGCGGCACCAGGGGAGCGGTGGGATCGGGTTACTATAATATAGTGAGAGTGTGAGGATGACGACGGAGCAGGCGCGTGCTGCGGCACCAGGGGAGCGGTGGGATCGGGTTACTATAATATAGTGAGAGTGTGAGGATGATGGCGGAGCAGGCGCGTGCTGCGGCACCAGGGGAGCGGTGGGATCGGGTTACTATAATATAGTGACAGTGTGAGGATGAGGCCGGAGCAGGCTCTCACTTCTCAGGCGGGTGGGGACCCTATTAGGAAGGGATAACCTGAATATAGGAATTTGTGATGAACACGCTCAGAAGCTGCCAGGTACACAGAAGGAGTGGGTGGGTTACCCACGTCTCACAGCCCACCTGTAAGGGGGAATTTATAGGGGGCTTTCGGAACTTGTTGCACCGGTTGTCTTACTGGGACGTGACTATTCTTACAATGTGGGGCGGCTCTTCCATCAGAGAGGAGAGATCTGGTCACCGGGTGATCTACTGGCAGGCTTCAGTGGTGATCTATCAGACGTAGGGGACAGAGGCCCCAGCACGCGCCCATTCTGCTCACCAACAGGATGTACTGGGACCCTGCTGGACTGGGCACAGGTGAGGGGCAGACCATCTGTCTAAGCCAGGGATTCTCATTACTACTACTCACTGATGGCGTGGTCAGACATCTCGGCACTGTCGTCAGACTGGCGATCACTCTGGCACGCCTTCTCGTTCTCCTCCTTATCCGACACCACTGGCTCCTGCTCGTCCTCCATGTTCTCGTGTTTCACCACAACGACCATCTCATGCGGCGTTGGTGACGGAGCTGACAACACATATAATAATATAGCTAAAGATGGCTGCCAACACAAGAGACTGACCAGGGTTTCTAAACCTCTACCCCCAAGCAGGTCATGTTTTCAGGATTTCTGTCTGTGGAAGCAGGGTGGATAATTACTGACCCAGCAACATAGATTAAATCACCTGTGCATGATTAAACACATCCACAAAACATGACCTGCTGGTGGCAGCTGAGGACTGGAGCTGAGGACCTCTGGGATAGAAGGAGGAAGCCAGCTGTCCGCTCACCTTTACAGTCCCCAGGCTCCCGCTGGGGGTAGTACGCGTCCATCTCCTGTTTCACCTTCATGGGATGTTCTGGTTTCCGTCCGCGATTGCCTGGATCATTAATGGAGAGCACAGGATGAGGCCTACGCACAGACACGTTACAGAAGTAGCCCCGATACATACATCATCATCAAACTATCATCGTCCGGTCACCTCACGGTCTGCCATCTTGGAACCCAGTGTTCCGACTCTGCCTCACAGACAAACAAACCAAGCGGGGTATCCCCTGTGCTACACGATGGAGGACCCAATAGTGGGGCGGACATGGAGTCTGGAGGCCGAGACCCACTCTAGACTTAAACGTGCGGCTAATATTATCATTGCGTGGGGCCTGGGGGACATTAATGTTGTTTCTCATTCGTGTTTCATCCATGCTGCATCACATGACACATCACATGCTCCGCTGGCCCCACATACATGTGCATAATCTGACTGAAGCCAATAATCCCGGCCACGGGTCACTGACCAGAGAGGAAGCCAATCCTGTCACGTGATCGGATTATCTGCCCACCTGAATGCTGGGAAACGTAGGAGGAGCGCGGTCTGTCATCGCCATCCTGCCGCTTACCTCGTGTGGGCTCCAGTAGAGGTCTTCCTCTGCCTGCTGCCAGGGAGACGTTAGAGGGCTCCTGCTCGTCTTCTTCTACGTGTAGCAGGATGTCTGGGACAAGCACCGCATTACCTGTCATACAGAGACATGAGGGGCGCTCAGGCAGATTCCAGGACACACCAATGGTTATCACCACCGTCCTGGGGCATCACCACCTGGACCTGTCTGATGGATCTATCACAGCATCCTAACAATTCAGTATATTCACCTGTGCTCCCCGATGGATCTCCACAAACCATGGGCTGCCGGGGCCTCAGCACAGGTGTGAGGACCAGAGATCAGACTTACACAATACCGGGCACTGAGACCACCATAAATCTCCCTCCGGGCACTGGGTCCACCATAACTCCTCCGCACTAGACACTGAGACTGCCATTACTCCCCCGCACCAGACACTGAGACTGCCATTACTCCCCCGCACCAGACACTGAGACCGCCAATACTCCCTCCGGGCACTGGGTTCACCATAACTCCCCCGCACTGGACACTGAGACTGCCATTACTCCATCGCACCAGACACTGATACCGCCATTACTCCCCCGCACCAGACACTGAGACTGCCATCATTACTCCCCCGCACCAGACACTGAGACTGCCATCATTACACCCCCGCACAAGACACTGAGACTGCCATTACTCCCCCGCACTAGACACTGAGACTGCCATTACTCCCCCGCACCAGACACTGATACTGCCATTACTCCCCCGCACCAGACACTGATACTGCCATTACTCCCCCGCACCAGACACTGAGACTGCCATTACTCCCCTGCACCAGGCAGAGACTGCCATTACTCCATCGCACCAGACACTGATACCGCCATTACTCCCCCGCACCAGACACTGAGACTGCCATCATTACTCCCCCGCACCAGACACTGAGACTGCCATCATTACTCCCCCGCAACAGACACTGAGAGTGCCATTACTCCCCCGCACCAGACACTGATACTGCCATTACTCCCCCGCACCAGACACTGAGACTGCCATTACTCCCCCGCACCAGACACAGAGACCGCCATTACTCCCCCGCACCAGACACTGAGACTGCCATCATTACTCCCCCGCACCAGACACTGAGACTGCCATCATTACTCCCCCGCAACAGACACTGAGAGTGCCATTACTCCCCCGCACCAGACACTGATACTGCCATTACTCCCCCGCACCAGACACTGAGACTGCCATTACTCCCCGGCACCAGACACAGAGACTGCCATTACTCCCCCGCACCAGACACTGAGACTGCCATTACTCCCCCGCACCAGACACTGAGACTGCCATTACTCTCCCGCACCAGGCAGAGACTGCCATTACTCCATCGCACCAGACACTGATACCGCCATTACTCCCCCGCACCAGACACTGAGACTGCCATCATTACTCCCCCGCACCAGACACTGAGAGTGCCATTACTCCCCCGCACCAGACACTGATACTGCCATTACTCCCCCGCACCAGACACTGAGACTGCCATTACTCCCCCGCACCAGACACAGAGACTGCCATTACTCCCCCGCACCAGACACTGAGACTGCCATTACTTCCCCGCACCAGACACAGAGACTGCCATTACTCCCCCGCACCAGACACTGAGACTGCCATTACTCCCCCGCACCAGACACTGAGACTGCCATTACTCTCCCGCACCAGGCAGAGACTGCCATTACTCCATCGCACCAGACACTGATACCGCCATTACTCCCCCGCACCAGACACTGAGACTGCCATCATTACTCCCCCGCACCAGACACTGAGACTGCCATCATTACTCCCCCGCACCAGACACTGAGACTGCCATTACTCCCCCGCACAAGACACTGAGACTGCCATTACTCCCCCGCACCAGACACTGAGATTGCCATTACTCCCCCGCACCAGACACAGAGACTGCCATTACTCCCCCGCACCAGACACTGAGGCTGCCATTACTCCCCCGCACCAGACACTGAGACTTCCATTACTCAACTGCACCAGACACTGATACTGCCATTACTCCCCCGCACCAGACACTGTGTGTCCACCGCACCAGACACTGAGACTGCCATTACTCCCCCGCACCAGACACTGATACTGCCATTACTCCCCCGCACCAGACACTGATACTGCCATTACTCCCCTGCACCAGACACTGAGACTGCCATTACTCCCCTGCACCAGGCAGAGACTGCCATTACTCCATCGCACCAGACACTGATACCGCCATTACTCCCCCGCACCAGACACTGAGACTGCCATCATTACTCCCCCGCACCAGACACTGAGACTGCCATCATTACTCCCCCGCACCAGACACTGAGAGTGCCATTACTCCCCCGCACCAGACACTGAGACTGCCATTACTCCCCCGCACCAGACACAGAGACTGCCATTACTCCCCCGCACCAGACACTGAGACTGCCATTACTCCCCCGCACCAGACACTGATACCGCCATTACTCCCCCGCACCAGACACTGTGTGTCCACCGCACCAGACACTGATACTGCCATTACTCCCCCGCACCAGACACTGAGACTGCCATTACTCCCCTGCACCAGGCAGAGACTGCCATTACTCCATCGCACCAGACACTGAGACTGCCATTACTCCCCCGCACCAGACACTGATACTGCCATTACTCCCCCGCACCAGACACTGAGACTGCCATTACTCCCCCGCACCAGACACGGAGACTGCCATTACTCCCCTGCACCAGGCAGAGACTGCCATTACTCCCCCGCACCAGACACTGATACTGCCATTACTCCCCCGCACCAGACACTGAGACTGCCATTACTCCCCCGCACCAGACACAGAGACTGCCATTACTCCCCCGCACCAGACACTGAGACTGCCATTACTCCGCCGCACCAGACACTGATACCGCCATTACTCCCCCGCACCAGACACTGTGTGTCCACCGCACCAGACACTGATACTGCCATTACTCCCCCGCACCAGACACTGAGACTGCCATTACTCCCCTGCACCAGGCAGAGACTGCCATTACTCCATCGCACCAGACACTGATACTGCCATTACTCCCCCGCACCAGACACTGAGACTGCCATTACTCCCCCGCACCAGGCACAGAGACTGCCATTACTCCCCCGCACCAGACACTGAGACTGCCATTACTCCCCCGCACCAGACACAGAGACTGCCATTACTCCCCCGCACCAGACACAGAGACTGCCATTACTCCCCCGCACCAGACACTGAGACTGCCATTACTCCCCCGCACCAGACACTGAGACTGCCATTACTCTCCCGCACCAGACACTGAGACTGCCATTACTCCCCTGCACCAGACACTGAGACTTACATTACTCCACTGCACCAGACACTGATACTGCCATTACTCCCCCGCACCAGACACTGTGTGTCCACCGCACCAGACACTGAGACTGCCATTACTCCCCCGCACCAGACACTGAAACTGCCATTACTCCCCCGCACCAGACACAGACTGCCATTACTCCCCCACACCAGACACTGAGACTGCCATTACTCCCCCGCACCAGACACTGAGACTGCCATTACTCCCCCGCACCAGACACTGATACTGCCATTACTCCCCCGCACCAGACACTGATACCGCCATTACTCCCCCGCACCAGACACTGTGTGTCCACCGCACCAGACACTGATACTGCCATTACTCCCCCGCACCAGACACTGAGACTGCCATTACTCCCCTGCACCAGGCAGAGACTGCCATTACTCCATCGCACCAGACACAGAGACTGCCATTACTCCCCCGCACCAGACACAGAGACTGCCATTACTCCCCCGCACCAGACACTGAGACTGCCATTACTCCCCCGCACCAGACACTGAGACTGCCATTACTCCCCCGCACCAGGCAGAGACTGCCATTACTCCATCGCACCAGACACTGATACCGCCATTACTCCCCCGCACCAGACACTGAGACTGCCATTACTCCCCTGCACCAGGCAGAGACTGCCATTACTCCATCGCACCAGACATTGAGACTGCCATTACTCCCCCGCACCAGACACTGAGACTGCCATTACTCCCCCGCACCAGACACTGAGACTGCCATCATTACTCCCCCGCACCAGACACTGAGACTGCCATTACTCCCCCGCACCAGACACAGAGACTGCCATTACTCCCCCGCACCAGACACAGAGACTGCCATTACTCCCCCGCACCAGACACTGAGACTGCCATTACTCCCCCGCACCAGACACTGAGACTGCCATTACTCCCCCGCACCAGACACTGAGACTGCCATCATTACTCCCCCGCACCAGACACTGAGACTGCCATTACTCCCCCGCACCAGACACTGAGACTGCCATTACTCCCCCGCACCAGACACAGAGACTGCCATTACTCCCCCGCACCAGACACTGAGACTGCCATTACTCCCCCGCACCAGACACTGAGACTGCCATTACTCCCCCGCACCAGACACTGATACCGCCATTACTCCCCCGCACCAGACACTGTGTGTCCACCGCACCAGACACTGATACTGCCATTACTCCCCCGCACCAGACACTGAGACTGCCATTACTCCCCTGCACCAGGCAGAGACTGCCATTACTCCCCCGCACCAGACACTGATACTGCCATTACTCCCCCGCACCAGACACTGAGACTGCCATTACTCCCCCGCACCAGACACGGAGACTGCCATTACTCCCCTGCACCAGGCAGAGACTGCCATTACTCCCCCGCACCAGACACTGATACTGCCATTACTCCCCCGCACCAGACACTGAGACTGCCATTACTCCCCCGCACCAGACACAGAGACTGCCATTACTCCCCCGCACCAGACACTGAGACTGCCATTACTCCGCCGCACCAGACACTGATACCGCCATTACTCCCCCGCACCAGACACTGAGACTGCCATTACTCCCCCGCACCAGACACGGAGACTGCCATTACTCCCCTGCACCAGGCAGAGACTGCCATTACTCCCCCGCACCAGACACTGATACTGCCATTACTCCCCCGCACCAGACACTGAGACTGCCATTACTCCCCCGCACCAGACACAGAGACTGCCATTACTCCCCCGCACCAGACACTGAGACTGCCATTACTCCGCCGCACCAGACACTGATACCGCCATTACTCCCCCGCACCAGACACTGTGTGTCCACCGCACCAGACACTGATACTGCCATTACTCCCCCGCACCAGACACTGAGACTGCCATTACTCCCCTGCACCAGGCAGAGACTGCCATTACTCCATCGCACCAGACACTGATACTGCCATTACTCCCCCGCACCAGACACTGAGACTGCCATTACTCCCCCGCACCAGGCACAGAGACTGCCATTACTCCCCCGCACCAGACACTGAGACTGCCATTACTCCCCCGCACCAGACACAGAGACTGCCATTACTCCCCCGCACCAGACACAGAGACTGCCATTACTCCCCCGCACCAGACACTGAGACTGCCATTACTCCCCCGCACCAGACACTGAGACTGCCATTACTCTCCCGCACCAGACACTGAGACTGCCATTACTCCCCTGCACCAGACACTGAGACTTACATTACTCCACTGCACCAGACACTGATACTGCCATTACTCCCCCGCACCAGACACTGTGTGTCCACCGCACCAGACACTGAGACTGCCATTACTCCCCCGCACCAGACACTGAAACTGCCATTACTCCCCCGCACCAGACACAGACTGCCATTACTCCCCCACACCAGACACTGAGACTGCCATTACTCCCCCGCACCAGACACTGAGACTGCCATTACTCCCCCGCACCAGACACTGATACTGCCATTACTCCCCCGCACCAGACACTGATACCGCCATTACTCCCCCGCACCAGACACTGTGTGTCCACCGCACCAGACACTGATACTGCCATTACTCCCCCGCACCAGACACTGAGACTGCCATTACTCCCCTGCACCAGGCAGAGACTGCCATTACTCCATCGCACCAGACACAGAGACTGCCATTACTCCCCCGCACCAGACACAGAGACTGCCATTACTCCCCCGCACCAGACACTGAGACTGCCATTACTCCCCCGCACCAGACACTGAGACTGCCATTACTCCCCCGCACCAGGCAGAGACTGCCATTACTCCATCGCACCAGACACTGATACCGCCATTACTCCCCCGCACCAGACACTGAGACTGCCATTACTCCCCTGCACCAGGCAGAGACTGCCATTACTCCATCGCACCAGACATTGAGACTGCCATTACTCCCCCGCACCAGACACTGAGACTGCCATTACTCCCCCGCACCAGACACTGAGACTGCCATCATTACTCCCCCGCACCAGACACTGAGACTGCCATTACTCCCCCGCACCAGACACAGAGACTGCCATTACTCCCCCGCACCAGACACAGAGACTGCCATTACTCCCCCGCACCAGACACTGAGACTGCCATTACTCCCCCGCACCAGACACTGAGACTGCCATTACTCCCCCGCACCAGACACTGAGACTGCCATCATTACTCCCCCGCACCAGACACTGAGACTGCCATTACTCCCCCGCACCAGACACTGAGACTGCCATTACTCCCCCGCACCAGACACAGAGACTGCCATTACTCCCCCGCACCAGACACTGAGACTGCCATTACTCCCCCGCACCAGACACTGATACCGCCATTACTCCCCCGCACCAGACACTGTGTGTCCACCGCACCAGACACTGATACTGCCATTACTCCCCCGCACCAGACACTGAGACTGCCATTACTCCCCTGCACCAGGCAGAGACTGCCATTACTCCCCCGCACCAGACACTGATACTGCCATTACTCCCCCGCACCAGACACTGAGACTGCCATTACTCCCCCGCACCAGACACGGAGACTGCCATTACTCCCCTGCACCAGGCAGAGACTGCCATTACTCCCCCGCACCAGACACTGATACTGCCATTACTCCCCCGCACCAGACACTGAGACTGCCATTACTCCCCCGCACCAGACACAGAGACTGCCATTACTCCCCCGCACCAGACACTGAGACTGCCATTACTCCGCCGCACCAGACACTGATACCGCCATTACTCCCCCGCACCAGACACTGTGTGTCCACCGCACCAGACACTGATACTGCCATTACTCCCCCGCACCAGACACTGAGACTGCCATTACTCCCCTGCACCAGGCAGAGACTGCCATTACTCCATCGCACCAGACACTGATACTGCCATTACTCCCCCGCACCAGACACTGAGACTGCCATTACTCCCCCGCACCAGGCACAGAGACTGCCATTACTCCCCCGCACCAGACACTGAGACTGCCATTACTCCCCCGCACCAGACACAGAGACTGCCATTACTCCCCCGCACCAGACACTGAGACTGCCATTACTCCCCCGCACCAGACACTGAGACTGCCATCATTACTCCCCCGCACCAGATACTGAGACTGCCATCATTACTCCCCCGCACCAGACACTGAGACTGCCATTACTCCCCCGCACCAGACACTGAGACTGCCATTACTCCCCCGCACCAGACACAGAGACTGCCATTACTCCCCCGCACCAGACACTGAGACTGCCATTACTCCCCCGCACCAGACACTGATACCGCCATTACTCCCCCGCACCAGACACTGTGTGTCCACCGCACCAGACACTGATACTGCCATTACTCCCCCGCACCAGACACTGAGACTGCCATTACTCCCCTGCACCAGGCAGAGACTGCCATTACTCCCCTGCACCAGGCAGAGACTGCCATTACTCCCCCGCACCAGACACTGATACTGCCATTACTCCCCCACACCAGACACTGAGACTGCCATTACTCCCCCGCACCAGACACAGAGACTGCCATTACTCCCTCGCACCAGACACTGAGACCGCCATTACTCCCCCGCACCAGACACTGTGTGTCCACCGCACCAGACACTGATACTGCCATTACTCCCCCGCACCAGACACTGAGACTGCCATTACTCCCCTGCACCAGGCAGAGACTGCCATTACTCCATCGCACCAGACACTGATACTGCCATTACTCCCCCGCACCAGACACTGAGACTGCCATTACTCCCCCGCACCAGGCACAGAGACTGCCATTACTCCCCCGCACCAGACACTGAGACTGCCATTACTCCCGCGCACCAGACACTGAGACTGCCATTACTCCCCCGCACCAGACACAGAGACTGCCATTACTCCCCCGCACCAGACACAGAGACTGCCATTACTCCCCCGCACCAGACACTGAGACTGCCATTACTCCCCCGCACCAGACACTGAGACTGCCATTACTCCCCCGCACCAGACACTGAGACTGCCATTACTCCCCCGCACCAGACACAGAGACCGCCATTACTCCATCGCACCAGACACTGATACCGCCATTACTCCCCCGCACCAGACACTGAGACTGCCATTACTCCCCCGCACCAGACACTGAGACTGCCATCATTACTCCCCCGCACCAGACACTGAGACTGCCATCATTACTCCCCCGCACCAGACACTGAGACTGCCATCATTACTCCCCCGCACCAGACACTGAGACTGCCATCATTACTCCCCCGCACCAGACACTGAGACTGCCATCATTACTCCCCCGCACAAGACACTGAGACTGCCATTACTCCCCCGCACCAGACACTGATACTGCCATTACTCCCCCGCACCAGACACAGAGACTGCCATTACTCCCCCGCACCAGACACTGAGACTGCCATTACTCCACTGCACCAGACACTGATACTGCCATTACTCCCCCGCACCAGACACTGTGTGTCCACCGCACCAGACACTGAGACTGCCATTACTCCCCCGCACCAGACACTGATACTGCCATTACTCCCCCGCACCAGACACTGATACTGCCATTACTCCCCCGCACCAGACACTGTGTGTCCCCCGCACCAGACACTGAGACTGCCATTACTCCCCCGCACCAGACACTGAGACTGCCATTACTCCCCCGCACCAGACACTGAGACTGCCATTACAACCCCGCACCAGACACTGTGTGTCCACCGCACCAGACACTGAGACTGCCATTACTCCCCCGCACCAGACACTGATACTGCCATTACTCCCCCGCACCAGACACTGATACTGCCATTACTCCCCCGCACCAGACACTGAGACTGCCATTACTCCCCCACACCAGACACTGAGACTGCCATTACTCCCCTGCACCAGGCAGAGACTGCCATTACTCCCCCGCACCAGACACTGATACTGCCATTACTCCCCCGCACCAGACACTGATACTGCCATTACTCCCCCGCACCAGACACTGAGACTGCCATTACTCCCCCGCACCAGACACTGATACTGCCATTACTCCCCCGCACCAGACACTGAGACTGCCATTACTCCCCCGCACCAGGCACTGTGTGTCCCCCACACCAGACACTGAGACTGCCATTACTCCCCCGCACCAGACACTGATACTGCCATTACTCCCCCGCACCAGACACTGAGACTGCCATTACTCCCCCGCACCAGACACTGAGACTGCCATTATTACTCCCCCGCACCAGACACTGAGACTGCCATTACTCCCCCGGACCAGACACTGAGACTACCATTACTCCCCCGCACCAGACACTGAGACTACCATTACTCCCCCGCACCAGACACTGAGACTGCCATTATTCCCCCGCACCAGACACTGAGACTGCCATTACTCCCCCGCACCAGACACAGAGACTGCCATTACTCCCCCGCACCAGACACTGAGACTGCCATTACTCCCCCGCACCAGACACTGAGACCGCCATTACTCCCCTGCACCAGACACTGAGACTGCCATTATTACTCCCCCGCACCGGACACTGAGACTGCCATTACTCCCCGATTAGGTACTGAACTCACGCACTTGTTGAGGGGTTCTCATTGCGTCCAATGTCACTCGACTTCTCAATCTTCACCAGCAGCTCTGGATTAAGGATTCTGAACCCTGTGGACATTGGATAGAAGACTGAGGGTATATCGGAGACTGCGGTATATCACAGCATAGGAGTGACCCTGACTAGGCAGCATCGCATAGAGCAAAGTCTTATCCCCTGTGACCCCAGATCATTGGGAGGACTGTGACCTCAGAGCATTGGGAGGACTGTGACCTCAGAGCATTGGGAGGACTGTGACCCCAGAGCATTGGGAGGACTGTGACCCCAGAGCATTGGGAGGACTGTGACCTCAGAGCATTGGGAGGACTGTGACCTCAGAGCATTGGGAGGACTGTGACCTCAGAGCATTGGGAGGACTGTGACCTCAGAGCATTGGGAGGACTGTGACGTTGGAAACATGATGTGTAGTGCAGGTGAATGTGTATCGCGCTGTGCCCCTGATGTCATACCTCGCCTCCCAATGATGTCACACACTAGGCCACTGACAAGAGAACTCAGGGAGAAGACAAATGGACTACAGGAATGAGAAAGAAAACAATGGCACCTGTCCTACTAACTAGCACCGTCATAAGGTAAAGTCCTATAAGAAGAGAATACAGGTGTGTACATACCCCCATCCCTCACCTAAATCTCGCAGTGCCGAGTGTATCTCCCTCATGGCCGAGCGGTACAGTTCCTGCTGCCACTCCTCCATGATGTCCCAGTCCTCCTGCTGGAAGCAAGCCGCTACGTCATGGAAGGTCACCGTCACCTGTAGCGGTCGGGGGGGGATGGAATACGGCAGTCAGGCAACCTGTGGCTTTCCATCTGCAACTGAACTACAAGTACCAGCATGCCTTGGACACTTTCTTACCATTGCAGACGTCGAGCTGCATTTTTTCTTCTCTTTACGTTTCTCCATCGGGATATTGGGAGCGGCTCACTCTGGTGCCTGAGAACACAAAAAGAGTGTCAGCTCCTGTGTCCAATATAACAGGGGTCTAATGCGTTACAGGAAGCTGCACCAGGCACAGACACCAGCACAGAGCAGGCTAACTAAATCAGCTCCTGGGACCAGCAGTGTCCTGTCATTAGAGAGTCAGCTCCTCGGACCAGCAGTGTCCTGTCATTAGAGAGTCAGCTCCTGGGACCGGCAGTGTCCTGTCATTAGAGAGTCAGCTCCTGGGACCGGCAGTGTCCTGTCATTAGAGAGTCAGCTCCTGGGACCAGCAGTGTCCTGTCATTAAAGAGTCAGATCCTCGGACCAGCAGTGTCCTGTCATTAGAGAGTCAGCTCCTGGGACCGGCAGTGTCCTGTCATTAGAGAGTCAGCTCCTGGGACCGGCAGTGTCCTGTCATTAGAGAGTCAGCTCCTGGGACCAGCAGTGTCCTGTCATTAGAGAGTCAGCTCCTGGGACCGGCAGTGTCCTGTCATTAAAGAGTCAGCTCCTGGGACCGGCAGTGTCCTGTCATTAGAGAGTCAGCTCCTGGGACCAGCAGTGTCCTGTCATTAGAGAGTCAGCTCCTGGGAGCGGCAGTGTCCTGTCATTAGAGAGTCAGCTCCTGGGACCGGCAATGTCCTGTCATTAGAGAGTCAGCTCCTCGGACCAGCAGTGTCCTGTCATTAGAGAGTCAGCTCCTGGGACCAGCAGTGTCCTGTCATTAGAGAGTCAGCTCCTGGGTGCGGCAGTGTCCTGTCATTAAAGAGTCAGCTCCTGGGACCAGCAGTGTCCTGTCATTAAAGAGTCAGCTCCTGGGACCAGCAGTGTCCTGTCATTAGAGAGTCAGCTCCTGGGACCAGCAGTGTCCTGTCATTAAAGAGTCAGATCCTCGGACCAGCAGTGTCCTGTCATTAGAGAGTCAGCTCCTGGGACCGGCAGTGTCCTGTCATTAGAGAGTCAGCTCCTGGGACCAGCAGTGTCCTGTCATTAGAGAGTCAGCTCCTGGGAGCGGCAGTGTCCTGTCATTAGAGAGTCAGCTCCTGGGAGCGGCAGTGTCCTGTCATTAAAGAGTCAGCTCCTGGGACCAGCAGTGTCCTGTCATTAGAGAGTCAGCTCCTGGGAGCGGCAGTGTCCTGTCATTAGAGAGTCAGCTCCTGGGACCAGCAGTGTCCTGTCATTAGAGAGTCAGCTCCTGGGAGCGGCAGTGTCCTGTCATTAGAGAGTCAGCTCCTGGGACCAGCAGTGTCCTGTCATTAAAGAGTCAGATCCTCGGACCAGCAGTGTCCTGTCATTAGAGAGTCAGCTCCTGGGACCGGCAGTGTCCTGTCATTAGAGAGTCAGCTCCTGGGACCGGCAGTGTCCTGTCATTAGAGAGTCAGCTCCTGGGACCAGCAGTGTCCTGTCATTAGAGAGTCAGCTCCTGGGACCGGCAGTGTCCTGTCATTAGAGAGTCAGCTCCTGGGACCGGCAGTGTCCTGTCATTAGAGAGTCAGCTCCTGGGACCAGCAGTGTCCTGTCATTAAAGAGTCAGATCCTCGGACCAGCAGTGTCCTGTCATTAGAGAGTCAGCTCCTGGGACCGGCAGTGTCCTGTCATTAGAGAGTCAGCTCCTGGGACCGGCAGTGTCCTGTCATTAGAGAGTCAGCTCCTGGGACCAGCAGTGTCCTGTCATTAGAGAGTCAGCTCCTGGGAGCGGCAGTGTCCTGTCATTAGAGAGTCAGCTCCTGGGAGCGGCAGTGTCCTGTCATTAAAGAGTCAGCTCCTGGGAACGGCAGTGTCCTGTCATTAGAGAGTCAGCTCCTGGGACCAGCAGTGTCCTGTCATTAGAGAGTCAGCTCCTGGGTGCGGCAGTGTCCTGTCATTAGAGAGTCAGCTCCTGGGACCAGCAGTGTCCTGTCATTAAAGAGTCAGCTCCTGGGACCGGCAGTGTCCTGTCATTAGAGAGTCAGCTCCTGGGACCAGCAGTGTCCTGTCATTAGAGAGTCAGCTCCTGGGAGCGGCAGTGTCCTGTCATTAGAGAGTCAGCTCCTGGGACCGGCAATGTCCTGTCATTAGAGAGTCAGCTCCTGGGACCAGCAGTGTCCTGTCATTAGAGAGTCAGCTCCTGGGACCAGCAGTGTCCTGTCATTAGAGAGTCAGCTCCTGGGTGCGGCAGTGTCCTGTCATTAAAGAGTCAGCTCCTGGGACCAGCAGTGTCCTGTCATTAAAGAGTCAGCTCCTGGGACCAGCAGTGTCCTGTCATTAGAGAGTCAGCTCCTGGGACCAGCAGTGTCCTGTCATTAAAGAGTCAGATCCTCGGACCAGCAGTGTCCTGTCAGAGAGTCAGCTCCTGGGACCGGCAGTGTCCTGTCATTAGAGAGTCAGCTCCTGGGACCGGCAGTGTCCTGTCATTAGAGAGTCAGCTCCTGGGAGCGGCAGTGTCCTGTCATTAGAGAGTCAGCTCCTGGGAGCGGCAGTGTCCTGTCATTAAAGAGTCAGCTCCTGGGACCAGCAGTGTCCTGTCATTAGAGAGTCAGCTCCTGGGAGCGGCAGTGTCCTGTCATTAGAGAGTCAGCTCCTGGGACCAGCAGTGTCCTGTCATTAGAGAGTCAGCTCCTGGGAGCGGCAGTGTCCTGTCATTAGAGAGTCAGCTCCTGGGACCAGCAGTGTCCTGTCATTAGAGAGTCAGCTCCTGGGACCAGCAGTGTCCTGTCATTAGAGAGTCAGCTCCTGGGACCAGCAGTGTCCTGTCATTAGAGAGTCAGCTCCTGGGAGCGGCAGTGTCCTGTCATTAGAGAGTCAGCTCCTGGGACCAGCAGTGTCCTGTCATTAGAGAGTCAGCTCCTGGGACCAGCAGTGTCCTGTCATTAGAGAGTCAGCTCCTGGGACCAGCAGTGTCCTGTCATTAGAGAGTCAGCTCCTGGGACCAGCAGTGTCCTGTCATTAGAGAGTCAGCTCCTGGGACCGGCAGTGTCCTGTCATTAAAGAGTCAGCTCCTGGGACCGGCAGTGTCCTGTCATTAGAGAGTCAGCTCCTGGGACCGGCAGTGTCCTGTCATTAGAGAGTCAGCTCCTGGGACCGGCAGTGTCCTGTCATTAGAGAGTCAGCTCCTGGGACCAGCAGTGTCCTGTCATTAAAGAGTCAGATCCTCGGACCAGCAGTGCCCTGTCATTAGAGAGTCAGCTCCTGGGACCAGCAGTGTCCTGTCATTAGAGAGTCAGCTCCTGGGACCGGCAGTGTCCTGTCATTAGAGAGTCAGCTCCTGGGACCAGCAGTGTCCTGTCATTAGAGAGTCAGCTCCTGGGACCGGCAGTGTCCTGTCATTAGAGAGTCAGCTCCTGGGACCAGCAGTGTCCTGTCATTAAAGAGTCAGCTCCTGGGTGCGGCAGTGTCCTGTCATTAGAGAGTCAGCTCCTGGGACCGGCAGTGTCCTGTCATTAGAGAGTCAGCTCCTGGGTGCGGCAGTGTCCTGTCATTAGAGAGTCAGCTCCTGGGTGCGGCAGTGTCCTGTCATTAGAGAGTCAGCTCCTGGGACCAGCAGTGTCCTGTCATTAAAGAGTCAGATCCTCGGACCAGCAGTGTCCTGTCATTAAAGAGTCAGCTCCTGGGACCGGCAGTGTCCTGTCATTAGAGAGTCAGCTCCTGGGACCGGCAGTGTCCTGTCATTAGAGAGTCAGCTCCTGGGTGCGGCAGTGTCCTGTCATTAGAGAGTCAGCTCCTGGGACCGGCAGTGTCCTGTCATTAGAGAGTCAGCTCCTGGGTGCGGCAGTGTCCTGTCATTAGAGAGTCAGCTCCTGGGTGCGGCAGTGTCCTGTCATTAGAGAGTCAGCTCCTGGGACCAGCAGTGTCCTGTCATTAAAGAGTCAGATCCTCGGACCAGCAGTGTCCTGTCATTAAAGAGTCAGCTCCTGGGACCGGCAGTGTCCTGTCATTAGAGAGTCAGCTCCTGGGACCGGCAGTGTCCTGTCATTAGAGAGTCAGCTCCTGGGTGCGGCAGTGTCCTGTCATTAGAGAGTCAGCTCCTGGGACCAGCAGTGTCCTGTCATTAAAGAGTCAGATCCTCGGACCAGCAGTGTCCTGTCATTAAAGAGTCAGCTCCTGGGACCAGCAGTGTCCTGTCATTAGAGAGTCAGCTCCTGGGACCAGCAGTGTCCTGTCATTAGAGAGTCAGCTCCTGGGACCGGCAGTGTCCTGTCATTAGAGAATCAGCTCCTGGGACCGGCAGTGTCCTGTCATTAGAGAGTCAGCTCCTGGGACCGGCAGTGTCCTGTCATTAGAGAGTCAGCTCCTGGGACCAGCAGTGTCCTGTCATTAGAGAGTCAGCTCCTGGGACCAGCAGTGTCTCCTAACTCACCCGGGTACAATCACACCGGAGCCGCCTCAGCTGAAGCCAAAAACCGGAACCGGAAGTAGCGCGACCCCGCCCCGTATAGCTGTCACGTGATCGGGAAACCTCCCCCTGTAACGCCGGAGTCCCCCTCATACACCTCACTGCTCCCCATATCCCCCTCATACACCTCACTGCTCCCCATATTCCCCCTCATACACCTCACTGCTCCCCATATCCCCCCTCATACACCTCACTGCTCCCCATATCCCCCCCATACACCTCACTGCTCCCCATATCCCCCCATACACCTCACTGCTCCCCATATCCCCCCTCATACACCTCACTGCTCCCCATATCCCCCCCATACACCTCACTGCTCCCCATATCCCCCCATACACCTCACTGCTCCCCATATCCCCCCTCATACACCTCACTGCTCCCCATATCCCCCCCATACACCTCACTGCTCCCCATATCCCCCTCATACACCTCACTGCTCCCCATATCCCCCCTCATACACCTCACTGCTCCCCATATCCCCCCCATACACCTCACTGCTCCCCATATCCCCCCATACACCTCACTGCTCCCCATATCCCCCCTCATACACCTCACTGCTCCCCATATCCCCCCCATACACCTCACTGCTCCCCATATCCCCCCATACACCTCACTGCTCCCCATATCCCCCCTCATACACCTCACTGCTCCCCATATCCCCCCCATACACCTCACTGCTC
Organism: Taudactylus pleione; assembly: GCA_031769625.1. Classification (NCBI taxonomy): domain Eukaryota; kingdom Metazoa; phylum Chordata; class Amphibia; order Anura; family Myobatrachidae; genus Taudactylus; species Taudactylus pleione. Next base: position 767,705 of record JAUIMM010001064.1, read on the forward strand.
CCCATATCCCCCCATACACCTCACTGCTCCCCATATCCCCCCTCATACACCTCACTGCTCCCCATATCCCCCCCATACACCTCACTGCTCCCCATATCCCCCTCATACACCTCACTGCTCCCCATATCCCCCCTCATACACCTCACTGCTCCCCATATCCCCCCCATACACCTCACTGCTCCCCATATCCCCCCATACACCTCACTGCTCCCCATATCCCCCCCTCATACACCTCACTGCTCCCCATATCCCCCCCATACACCTCACTGCTCCCCATATCCCCCCATACACCTCACTGCTCCCCATATCCCCCCTCATACACCTCACTGCTCCCCATATCCCCCCCATACACCTCACTGCTCCCCATATCCCCCCATACACCTCACTGCTCCCCATATCCCCCCTCATACACCTCACTGCTCCCCATATCCCCCCCATACACCTCACTGCTCCCCATATCCCCCTCATACACCTCACTGCTCCCCATATCCCCCCTCATACACCTCACTGCTCCCCATATCCCCCTCATACACCTCACTGCTCCCCATATCCCCCTCATACACCTCACTGCTCCCCATATCCCCCCTCATACACCTCACTGCTCCCCATATCCCCCCCATACACCTCACTGCTCCCCATATTCCCCCTCATACACCTCACTGCTCCCCATATCCCCCCCTCATACACCTCACTGCTCCCCATATCCCCCCCATACACCTCACTGCTCCCCATATCCCCCCATACACCTCACTGCTCCCCATATCCCCCCCTCATACACCTCACTGCTCCCCATATCCCCCCCATACACCTCACTGCTCCCCATATCCCCCCATACACCTCACTGCTCCCCATATCCCCCCTCATACACCTCACTGCTCCCCATATCCCCCCCATACACCTCACTGCTCCCCATATCCCCCCTCATACACCTCACTGCTCCCCATATCCCCCCTCATACACCTCACTGCTCCCCATATCCCCCCCATACACCTCACTGCTCCCCATATCCCCCCATACACCTCACTGCTCCCCATATCCCCCCTCATACACCTCACTGCTCCCCATATCCCCCCCATACACCTCACTGCTCCCCATATCCCCCCATACACCTCACTGCTCCCCATATCCCCCCTCATACACCTCACTGCTCCCCATATCCCCCCCATACACCTCACTGCTCCCCATATCCCCCCATACACCTCACTGCTCCCCATATCCCCCCTCATACACCTCACTGCTCCCCATATCCCCCCCATACACCTCACTGCTCCCCATATCCCCCTCATACACCTCACTGCTCCCCATATCCCCCCTCATACACCTCACTGCTCCCCATATCCCCCCATACACCTCACTGCTCCCCATATCCCCCCATACACCTCACTGCTCCCCATATCCCCCCTCATACACCTCACTGCTCCCCATATCCCCCCCATACACCTCACTGCTCCCCATATCCCCCCATACACCTCACTGCTCCCCATATCCCCCCTCATACACCTCACTGCTCCCCATATCCCCCCCATACACCTCACTGCTCCCCATATCCCCCCATACACCTCACTGCTCCCCATATCCCCCCTCATACACCTCACTGCTCCCCATATCCCCCCCATACACCTCACTGCTCCCCATATCCCCCTCATACACCTCACTGCTCCCCATATCCCCCCTCATACACCTCACTGCTCCCCATATCCCCCTCATACACCTCACTGCTCCCCATATCCCCCTCATACACCTCACTGCTCCCCATATCCCCCCTCATACACCTCACTGCTCCCCATATCCCCCCCATACACCTCACTGCTCCCCATATCCCCCCATACACCTCACTGCTCCCCATATCCCCCCCATACACCTCACTGCTCCCCATATCCCCCCTCATACACCTCACTGCTCCCCATATCCCCCCCATACACCTCACTGCTCCCCATATCCCCCCATACACCTCACTGCTCCCCATATCCCCCCTCATACACCTCACTGCTCCCCATATCCCCCCCATACACCTCACTGCTCCCCATATCCCCCCATACACCTCACTGCTCCCCATATCCCCCCTCATACACCTCACTGCTCCCCATATCCCCCCCATACACCTCACTGCTCCCCATATCCCCCTCATACACCTCACTGCTCCCCATATCCCCCCTCATACACCTCACTGCTCCCCATATCCCCCCCATACACCTCACTGCTCCCCATATCCCCCCATACACCTCACTGCTCCCCATATCCCCCCTCATACACCTCACTGCTCCCCATATCCCCCCCATACACCTCACTGCTCCCCATATCCCCCCATACACCTCACTGCTCCCCATATCCCCCCTCATACACCTCACTGCTCCCCATATCCCCCCCATACACCTCACTGCTCCCCATATCCCCCCATACACCTCACTGCTCCCCATATCCCCCCTCATACACCTCACTGCTCCCCATATCCCCCCCATACACCTCACTGCTCCCCATATCCCCCCTCATACACCTCACTGCTCCCCATATCCCCCCTCATACACCTCACTGCTCCCCATATCCCCCCCATACACCTCACTGCTCCCCATATCCCCCCATACACCTCACTGCTCCCCATATCCCCCCTCATACACCTCACTGCTCCCCATATCCCCCCCATACACCTCACTGCTCCCCATATCCCCCCATACACCTCACTGCTCCCCATATCCCCCCTCATACACCTCACTGCTCCCCATATCCCCCCCATACACCTCACTGCTCCCCATATCCCCCCCATACACCTCACTGCTCCCCATATCCCCCCTCATACACCTCACTGCTCCCCATATCCCCCCCATACACCTCACTGCTCCCCATATCCCCCTCATACACCTCACTGCTCCCCATATCCCCCTCATACACCTCACTGCTCCCCATATCCCCCCTCATACACCTCACTGCTCCCCATATCCCCCCCATACACCTCACTGCTCCCCATATCCCCCCATACACCTCACTGCTCCCCATATCCCCCCTCATACACCTCACTGCTCCCCATATCCCCCCCATACACCTCACTGCTCCCCATATCCCCCCATACACCTCACTGCTCCCCATATCCCCCCTCATACACCTCACTGCTCCCCATATCCCCCCCATACACCTCACTGCTCCCCATATCCCCCTCATACACCTCACTGCTCCCCATATCCCCCCTCATACACCTCACTGCTCCCCATATCCCCCCCATACACCTCACTGCTCCCCATATCCCCCTCATACACCTCACTGCTCCCCATATCCCCCCTCATACACCTCACTGCTCCCCATATCCCCCCCATACACCTCACTGCTCCCCATATCCCCCCCATACACCTCACTGCTCCCCATATCCCCCCATACACCTCACTGCTCCCCATATCCCCCCTCATACACCTCACTGCTCCCCATATCCCCCCCATACACCTCACTGCTCCCCATATCCCCCTCATACACCTCACTGCTCCCCATATCCCCCCTCATACACCTCACTGCTCCCCATATCCCCCCCATACACCTCACTGCTCCCCATATCCCCCCATACACCTCACTGCTCCCCATATCCCCCCTCATACACCTCACTGCTCCCCATATCCCCCCCATACACCTCACTGCTCCCCATATCCCCCCATACACCTCACTGCTCCCCATATCCCCCCTCATACACCTCACTGCTCCCCATATCCCCCCCATACACCTCACTGCTCCCCATATCCCCCTCATACACCTCACTGCTCCCCATATCCCCCCTCATACACCTCACTGCTCCCCATATCCCCCCCATACACCTCACTGCTCCCCATATCCCCCCATACACCTCACTGCTCCCCATATCCCCCCCATACACCTCACTGCTCCCCATATCCCCCCATACACCTCACTGCTCCCCATATCCCCCCTCATACACCTCACTGCTCCCCATATCCCCCCCATACACCTCACTGCTCCCCATATCCCCCCCATACACCTCACTGCTCCCCATATCCCCCCTCATACACCTCACTGCTCCCCATATCCCCCCCATACACCTCACTGCTCCCCATATCCCCCTCATACACCTCACTGCTCCCCATATCCCCCCTCATACACCTCACTGCTCCCCATATCCCCCCCATACACCTCACTGCTCCCCATATCCCCCCATACACCTCACTGCTCCCCATATCCCCCCTCATACACCTCACTGCTCCCCATATCCCCCCCATACACCTCACTGCTCCCCATATCCCCCCATACACCTCACTGCTCCCCATATCCCCCCTCATACACCTCACTGCTCCCCATATCCCCCCCATACACCTCACTGCTCCCCATATCCCCCCCATACACCTCACTGCTCCCCATATCCCCCCCATACACCTCACTGCTCCCCATATCCCCCCTCATACACCTCACTGCTCCCCATATCCCCCCCATACACCTCACTGCTCCCCATATCCCCCCTCATACACCTCACTGCTCCCCATATCCCCCCTCATACACCTCACTGCTCCCCATATCCCCCCTCATACACCTCACTGCTCCCCATATCCCCCTCATACACCTCACTGCTCCCCATATCCCCCCTCATACACCTCACTGCTCCCCATATCCCCCCCATACACCTCACTGCTCCCCATATCCCCCCCATACACCTCACTGCTCCCCATATCCCCCCTCATACACCTCACTGCTCCCCATATCCCCCCCATACACCTCACTGCTCCCCATATCCCCCCATACACCTCACTGCTCCCCATATCCCCCCTCATACACCTCACTGCTCCCCATATCCCCCCCATACACCTCACTGCTCCCCATATCCCCCCATACACCTCACTGCTCCCCATATCCCCCCTCATACACCTCACTGCTCCCCATATCCCCCCCATACACCTCACTGCTCCCCATATCCCCCTCATACACCTCACTGCTCCCCATATCCCCCCTCATACACCTCACTGCTCCCCATATCCCCCCCATACACCTCACTGCTCCCCATATCCCCCCATACACCTCACTGCTCCCCATATCCCCCCTCATACACCTCACTGCTCCCCATATCCCCCCCATACACCTCACTGCTCCCCATATCCCCCCATACACCTCACTGCTCCCCATATCCCCCCTCATACACCTCACTGCTCCCCATATCCCCCCTCATACACCTCACTGCTCCCCATATCCCCCCCATACACCTCACTGCTCCCCATATCCCCCCTCATACACCTCACTGCTCCCCATATCCCCCCCATACACCTCACTGCTCCCCATATCCCCCCTCATACACCTCACTGCTCCCCATATCCCCCCTCATACACCTCACTGCTCCCCATATCCCCCCCATACACCTCACTGCTCCCCATATCCCCCCATACACCTCACTGCTCCCCATATCCCCCCTCATACACCTCACTGCTCCCCATATCCCCCCCATACACCTCACTGCTCCCCATATCCCCCCATACACCTCACTGCTCCCCATATCCCCCCTCATACACCTCACTGCTCCCCATATCCCCCCTCATACACCTCACTGCTCCCCATATCCCCCCCATACACCTCACTGCTCCCCATATCCCCCCCATACACCTCACTGCTCCCCATATCCCCCCTCATACACCTCACTGCTCCCCATATCCCCCCTCATACACCTCACTGCTCCCCATATCCCCCCTCATACACCTCACTGCTCCCCATATCCCCCCCATACACCTCACTGCTCCCCATATCCCCCCCATACACCTCACTGCTCCCCATATCCCCCCTCATACACCTCACTGCTCCCCATATCCCCCCCATACACCTCACTGCTCCCCATATCCCCCCTCATACACCTCACTGCTCCCCATATCCCCCCCATACACCTCACTGCTCCCCATATCCCCCCCATACACCTCACTGCTCCCCATATCCCCCCTCATACACCTCACTGCTCCCCATATCCCCCCCATACACCTCACTGCTCCCCATATCCCCCCTCATACACCTCACTGCTCCCCATATCCCCCCCATACACCTCACTGCTCCCCATATCCCCCCCATACACCTCACTGCTCCCCATATCCCCCCCATACACCTCACTGCTCCCCATATCCCCCCTCATACACCTCACTGCTCCCCATATCCCCCTCATACACCTCACTGCTCCCCATATCCCCCCTCATACACCTCACTGCTCCCCATATCCCCCCCATACACCTCACTGCTCCCCATATCCCCCCATACACCTCACTGCTCCCCATATCCCCCCTCATACACCTCACTGCTCCCCATATCCCCCCTCATACACCTCACTGCTCCCCATATCCCCCCTCATACACCTCACTGCTCCCCATATCCCCCCCATACACCTCACTGCTCCCCATATCCCCCCCATACACCTCACTGCTCCCCATATCCCCCCATACACCTCACTGCTCCCCATATCCCCCCCATACACCTCACTGCTCCCCATATCCCCCCATACACCTCACTGCTCCCCATATCCCCCCTCATACACCTCACTGCTCCCCATATCCCCCCCATACACCTCACTGCTCCCCATATCCCCCCTCATACACCTCACTGCTCCCCATATCCCCCCTCATACACCTCACTGCTCCCCATATCCCCCCCATACACCTCACTGCTCCCCATATCCCCCCTCATACACCTCACTGCTCCCCATATCCCCCCCATACACCTCACTGCTCCCCATATCCCCCCCATACACCTCACTGCTCCCCATATCCCCCCCATACACCTCACTGCTCCCCATATCCCCCCCATACACCTCACTGCTCCCCATATCCCCCCTCATACACCTCACTGCTCCCCATATCCCCCCCATACACCTCACTGCTCCCCATATCCCCCCCATACACCTCACTGCTCCCCATATCCCCCCCATACACCTCACTGCTCCCCATATCCCCCCCATACACCTCACTGCTCCCCATATCCCCCCCATACACCTCACTGCTCCCCATATCCCCCCCATACACCTCACTGCTCCCCATATCCCCCTCATACACCTCACTGCTCCCCATATCCCCCCCATACACCTCACTGCTCCCCATATCCCCCCCATACACCTCACTGCTCCCCATATCCCCCCCATACACCTCACTGCTCCCCATATCCCCCCATACACCTCACTGCTCCCCATATCCCCCCTCATACACCTCACTGCTCCCCATATCCCCCCCATACACCTCACTGCTCCCCATATCCCCCCTCATACACCTCACTGCTCCCCATATCCCCCCTCATACACCTCACTGCTCCCCATATCCCCCCCATACACCTCACTGCTCCCCATATCCCCCCTCATACACCTCACTGCTCCCCATATCCCCCCCATACACCTCACTGCTCCCCCATATCCCCCCCATACACCTCACTGCTCCCCATATCCCCCCCATACACCTCACTGCTCCCCATATCCCCCCCATACACCTCACTGCTCCCCATATCCCCCCCATACACCTCACTGCTCCCCATATCCCCCCCATACACCTCACTGCTCCCCATATCCCCCCCATACACCTCACTGCTCCCCATATCCCCCCTCATACACCTCACTGCTCCCCATATCCCCCCCTCATACACCTCACTGCTCCCCATATCCCCCCCATACACCTCACTGCTCCCCATATCCCCCCATACACCTCACTGCTCCCCATATCCCCCCTCATACACCTCACTGCTCCCCATATCCCCCCCATACACCTCACTGCTCCCCATATCCCCCCTCATACACCTCACTGCTCCCCATATCCCCCCCATACACCTCACTGCTCCCCATATCCCCCTCATACACCTCACTGCTCCCCATATCCCCCCTCATACACCTCACTGCTCCCCATATCCCCCCCATACACCTCACTGCTCCCCATATCCCCCCCATACACCTCACTGCTCCCCATATCCCCCCCATACACCTCACTGCTCCCCATATCCCCCCTCATACACCTCACTGCTCCCCATATCCCCCCTCATACACCTCACTGCTCCCCATATCCCCCCCATACACCTCACTGCTCCCCATATCCCCCCATACACCTCACTGCTCCCCATATCCCCCCTCATACACCTCACTGCTCCCCATATCCCCCCTCATACACCTCACTGCTCCCCATATCCCCCCTCATACACCTCACTGCTCCCCATATCCCCCCTCATACACCTCACTGCTCCCCATATCCCCCCTCATACACCTCACTGCTCCCCATATCCCCCCCATACACCTCACTGCTCCCCATATCCCCCCCATACACCTCAC